>JASAOB010002782.1:0-61838 GCA_030849825.1 Herpetomonas tarakana
CCGGTGCCCGCAAGTCCCGCAAGTAAACAGCGACAGAGGGCCCCCGAGTGCAGGCGACTGTTGTCGCTCATCTCTTCTGATGAGATGGGAGGTAGGCTCTCCCCCTTTCCCCCCGCCTTCCTCCTTCATTTCTGATTTCTTCATTCTCCTCCGAAAAAAAAGAGTTCAAGGACAGTGATGGGTAAGCGGAGAGAGAAGGAGGGAGAGAACACACGCCTAGAACCACGCGAGAGGGATGTGGCGGTGATGGCGGCGGTTCTCGATGCTGATCGTGGCCAGCGTCCTTGTGCTAGGGATCGGGAGTGGGGAAGACAATGGAGCGGATGCCTTGCCCCCCATCCTTGCGAGCCCCAGAGAAGCTCTCTCTCTCTATCCCACTTTCCTTCATCTCCTCTGATCTATCCTCCTACTTGGCATCTCTTCGACTGGTAGACTTTCACTTTTTCTTCTCCTCTCCCTCTCCCTTTCGCTGTCCCTTTCTCAACCTTTAAGCCACCCCCCCTCTTCTCATCGGAGCCGATCAGACGCGCCACGAGTCCACCATATTACCGGAAAGCGCACGCCCACCATCCCTCCCGCATTTACCCACCTCCCCCCCCCCCCCCCAACACCTCACCGCCTCCTCAAGAGGCACGGCAACGCAGAAACACATCAACGGCACCCCCTCCCCAATGCCTTTTCTCGGTTTCTCCTCCGCCTCCGAGGTGTACGTGTACGCGACATGCTTTCTTCTCGGCGTGTCCATCTTGATGCCGCTCAACGCAGTCACCTCCGCCCCCGCGTACATGATTGAGTACTACAAGTACGTCACGCAGGATCAGAACGCGGTCCCGAATAGCACCGTTTTCTGGGCGAATATTCTGACCTTCTACAACCTCATCTCCGTCATTGCCCAGATCTGCTGCGGACCCACAGTACTCACCCCGTGCGTGCGCAAGTTGAGCCTAACCACCCGCTTCATCATTGCCCACTCGCTCATGATGCTGCAACTGCTCGTCATCCTCGTCATGCCGGCCGGTAAGAACTCGCAGACCGGCGCCATCGCCGCCTTTGTCATCGTCACAATTGCGGCTGGTGCTGGGCAGAGCTACCTCGAACCGACGTGCTACGCCATGGTGGGTCCGTTGAAGCCCAAGTTCATGTCCGCTGTCATGTTCGGCTGCGGCTTCTCCGGCGTCATCGCGTCCGTGCTGCAGTGCATCATCAAAGCCTCGATGGCGGAGGACTACCACTCTGTCCTGCAACAAGCCTACATCTACTTCTCCCTCGCTCTGGGCTTCATGGCAACGTCGCTGGTGATGTCCTTGTGCCTGCGGTTCAACTCGTACGCGCAGGAGCACGTCGCCGAGTACCGCATGTGGAAGCGTCAGCAGGACCTCAAGGCCCGTCGCGCGCGCGGCGAGGATGTCGACAATGACGCTGCCGAGGAAGCCATCACTGGCCGATCTCACATGGCCAACGAACCTCACGGGGAGGGCTACGCCAACGCGCTGCCGCACGACGACAACGAGGAGATGGTGGAGGAGGCGTTCGGCCGAATCGTTCTCGACGATGCGGAGGATACCGATGGTCGGCACGAAGGCAGCAGCAATGGACAGGGGAAGAGCGCTGCGGGGGAAGGAGAAGTGGAAGAACGGCATGCCAAGGAGGTTGAGGATGTTGTGCGCGTTGTGGACACTGCCGCGGCGTCCGCCTCGGACAGTGTCGACGCGCAGCAGAACATGACAACCTCGGAGCAGATGCAGGACACACACATCTGCCCTATCATCAAGGAGATCTGGCCGATACAGCTCGCCTGCTTCTGTTTCTTCTTCGTCTCCCTCTTCCTCTTTCCCTCCCTGCTGATTCCGATTGACCGCGTTGACAGCTGGTTCGCCACGATTGCCATCCTCATCTACAACTGCGCCGACGCCGTCGGCCGCTTCCTCTCCAGCGTGAAGTTCCTGTGGCCCTCGCGCCTGGTGCTGCTCATCATCGGCTTCGCTCGCTTCATCTTCATCCCGCTCATCTTCCTGTGCATCTACGGCTACATCCCCACGCACGCCGCGGCCTACGTTATCACGGCGGTCATGGGTGTCAGTGGCGGCCTGTACGGCTCCATCGCGATGGTCTTGGGCACCACCGCAAAAGCCCTCAAGACGGATGGCCAGCTCGTGATGGCGGGTCAGCTCATGGGGATCTCTCTCCTGGCCGCCTCCTCCGTTGCAGCGCTGCTCGCCATGCTCACGATCCTCGTGATGCCCAAGTAGCGCACGCTGAGGAAGCGCTGCAGGTGGGAAGGGGAAGATGCGAAGGATCACTGCTCTTCTTTGTTACTGACTACTGATGACTGTGCTGTGCTGTGCTGTGCTGTGCTGTGGTGTTGTGAGCTGTGATTGTTGCTATCGACACACATGCGCATACCTCCACAACACACGGCACACACATACTCACACATACGAAGGATCCCCCCTCCCTTCTATTTCCTTTTTTCTCCCATGTTGACCTTAGCTTCTCTCTAACATGCGCATATATATAAACATGATCCTTCCCCGTTACAAACGGAGAGGTCTTACCACCTCTTCCTCTTCTCCTTTCCCCTTTTCGTAACTGCTCTATTGCCCCTTGCGGCTCTCGTTCTTGTCCTGAATGCAAGTAGTGCCCTTTCATCTTCGTCGAAGGTCGAGGTGCATAACCATTATCACCATAATAGCGACTATCTCTCTCTCTCTCTTCCTAGCACACACCCATATATAAATGAATAGAGAGGAGAGAAGGAGGGGGGAGGTGAGCACGATGACGATGATCATGATGTCGTGGAAGGGAAGGAGAGGGAGGAGGGAGGTTACACGATGAAACACTATTCTTCAGTGCCGCCCTCCTCTCTCTCTCTCTCCTTTGCTGCTTCCCGGCTCATCTATCCCGTTCATGCATCGCTTGTCAGCAGTCCTCCCTCTTCCTCTCTCTCCCTTCCCGTTAACCCCTCTCTCTGTGTGTGTAGTTTCGTTAACTATAATCGCTCTTTCCATTCCTGTTGACCTTTACCTTTCATCGCACGTCCCCCCTGCCATTCTTATGGCGCTCAAGCAGCATCCTGCCGATTCCCTAAAGGGGGGACCTCCCTCCTCTAAACTCCCCCTTAAAGCCCGCCACCCCTCTCTCCCCCCCTCGCCTGAACCGAGTACCCTTGTGATGGATATATCTATGGTATGCTCTCTCCCTCTCTCGCCTCTCTTTACCCTGTCCCCCACTTCAGCGACAAGGCACCCGAAGCAGCAGTATGAAACGAAGAAGTAGAAAAGGGAGTGGTAGCCTCCCTCGTGGGATCGTGCGCGGCGACCTCGCCGTGAGGGGAAGGGGGGGGAGAGAGTGAGCCAACCCCGATGCATACGAGAATGTCCTACCCCAATCCTTCTCACCTATCTCCCCTGCTTGGCGAACATGTAGAAGCCTTTTCCTTTCCTCTTCTTCCTCGTAACAGCTCCCTTTCGCTACTTCACCGAGACAAAGGGAACACACACCATTTTGAACTCGCCCAGCATCTATCCATTTCCCCACGTCAGCCTTCCCTGATTGCACCCGTTCATCTCCTCGTCTCCACCCACGCGTAAAAGCTATCTCCTCCACACACAGAGCACATCACTTTCGCAACGTACACAGAGAAGAAGATAAACGGAAAGAACAGGACTAAACTCCCTTTACTCCATAACAGTCTAAACAGTTCAAAAGCAGAGGACTACCTCAAAGCAGCCTCTCTCTCTCTCTCGCGAACTCGCACGTGCACCAATCAATAAGTAAGCCAGCCCTTCGCTTCTTCTTCTCTTCTGTTCCCCCCAAAGCCGCCATGGCCTGCCTCAACATCGGCTCTGGTGCAGAGGCGTACGTGTACGTCACCTGCTTCCTCCTCGGTGTGTCGATGCTCATGCCGCTCAACGCCATCACCTCCGCCCCCATGTACATGATCAACTACTACAAGTACGTCACGAATGATGAGAACGCCGAGCCGAGCAGCGCCGTTTTCTGGGCGAACATTCTGACCTTCTACAACCTCATCTCCGTCCCTACGCAGATCATCGTCGGCCCAACGGTGCTGCTCCCGTGGGCACGTAAGTTCAGCCTGAACCTGCGCTTCATCCTCTCCATATCACTCATGATGGTCGAGGTGTTCGTCATCCTCGTCATGCCGGCCGGTAAGAACTCGCAGACCGGCGCCATCGCCGCCTTTGTCATCGTCACCATCGCCGCCGGCGCGGGGAAGAGCTACCTGGAGGCGACGTGCTACGCGCTGGTTGGTCCGATGGACCCCAAGTTCATGTCCGCCATCATGTTCGGCTGCGGCTCCTCCGGCGTCATCGCGTCCGTGCTGCAGTGCATCATCAAAGCCTCGATGGCTGAAGACTACCACTCTGTCCTGCAACAGGCCTACATCTACTTCTCCCTCGCTCTGGGCTTCATGGCCGTGTCCCTCGTCATGGCGGTCTGCCTGCGGTTCAACTCGTACGCGCAGCAGCGTGTTGGTGAGTACCGCGTGGCCGCCATCGCCCGCGGCGTGCAGTTTGACGACGAGAAGCGGGAGCCGCACCTTCACCACGACGGCGAAGGCGACGAGCGCATGCGTCCTGTCCACGACGGCGCATCTGGCACCGCACCCGTGGAGCCGTACACCGACGACGCCGCGACACAGGGCCCGAGTCCGGTCAAGCCCAACCAGGAGGCGTTTGGCCGCATTGTTCTTGACGACGGCATTGACGGCAACCAACGCGAGAGTGACGGCAGCAATCAGAACCAAACGACGACGGCTGCGGACGAGGACGCCTACGCGCGCTCCAAGGAAGCGAAG
This sequence comes from Herpetomonas tarakana, assembly GCA_030849825.1. Lineage (NCBI taxonomy): Eukaryota > Euglenozoa > Kinetoplastea > Trypanosomatida > Trypanosomatidae > Herpetomonas > Herpetomonas tarakana. The sequence continues at coordinate 4,820 of JASAOB010002782.1, forward strand.
CTCGCCGCCGGCAACGATGACGAGGACGTCGTGCGCGCCGTGGACCGCGTGGAGGATGGGAGCGGGCTGTCTGATGAGGACGCCGCCGCACAGCAGAACATGACGACGGCAGAGCAGATGCAGCACACCCGCATCAAGCCCGTAGTCAAGCTCATCTGGCCGATGCAGCTCGCCTGCTTCTGCGTCTTCTTCGTCTCCCTCTTCATCTTCCCCTCGCTCGTCTTGCCCATGGATCGCACCGACAAGTGGTTCTCGACGATTGCCATCCTCATCTACAACTGTGGTGACGCCGTCGGCCGCTTCAGCTCGAGTCTCAAGTTCCTGTGGCCCTCCCGCAAGGTGCTGCTCATTGTCAGCTTCGTGCGCTTCATCTTCATCGTTCTGGCCTTCCTGTGCATCTACAAGTACATCCCCTCGCACGCCGCGCCGTACGTCTTCCTTGGCTGCCTCGGCCTCACCAACGGCTTCTTTGGGGCCACGTCGATGGTCTTTGGCCCCCTCACAAAGGGCCTCCACACGGACGGCCAGCGCGTGATGGCGGGGCAGCTCATGGGCATCGCACTGCTCGCCGGCGCCTCTGTTGCCGCACTACTTGCCATGCTGGTCATCCTTGTCATGGATAAGTAAAGAAGTCAATGTGAAGAGGACGTAGTCGGGGAGGAGGACCTTCTTCTTTCCCACCGACCCACTCTCTCCTTCTCTCTCCCCCCACCGCCTCCTCCACTTTCACTTCCCATAACACCACTGTTGAATCTAAACGGACTTCTTCTTATTTTCCTTCTCGTGTCGCCCCCCTCCCTCCCCTTCTCCTCATGCTCTCCTACACTCCGCATTGCTTCTCTTTTTGGTTCTTCGTTTTGCCCTTTCGTTGAGTTCATTCCCTGCTTAACACATTGGTTTTACTTCGCCTCCGCCCTCTCTCCTTTTCTCCTCTTCTCCTTCTTTCTCCTAACGGTTGTAACAGCACCAGCGACAGGAACAACGCTCCAAATAGCAATGACAGCAGTAACACAATATAAAGTAGTAGTGGGAACACGAAGCACAAGCAAACAGACACACACATACAAAGCCAGCCCCGAAGAACGACAGCAACCTTGCTCCCTTTCCAAACCCCTTTACGCGTATGTGCATGTGGGTGTGTGTGCTGCTTCCTCGTTCTCTCTCCCTCACTCTCCACGACGCACAGAGGCGAGACGAGCACCGATGCACAACCTCCCCCTCCCCCCCCCCCCCCCCGCGTAGCCACAAGTAAGCCTGCTACGCCTCTTCCCTTTATAACTGTTACCTGTTTTTGCTCGTCTTTCCTCTCCCCTTTATGCTTATGCTCCTGTTGACTCCTTTCGTAAGTAATGAAATGATATATATATGTATGCCACACGCTACGCTGACGGTTTGCGTCCTGGCGATCATTGCTACCTCAACTTCCTCCTTTCCTCGTCCCACTCTCTCGCCCTCTCCTCCCACACACCCCACACACACCCCACCCTCTGCGGAGAAGGCGGGAGAGAGGTAGCCCGGTGCATGGAGGCTCGGAAAACAACAGCGGACACTTTTGCGAGCCCCTGCTCTCCCCCTGTGGCTATCCTCCGATGGGCCGCTTTTCTCTTCCCCTTTGTAGGATAAGTAAAAAGATAACATCAGTTACGGTTCCCAATGACGACGACGGCTGCTTACCTTTTTCTCTTTCTCTTTTCTTCTCCTCTCGCCTCCTTTACTGCGCAAAGACTTAACAAGAAAAGGTGGGGGACTGAGGGTGGAACGGGGCCACGCGGCGGACAAACTGCACTTGACGCCTATACACCACCACACGCCAGTTTCTCTCCTCCCCCCATAGCACGGGAGACCCATTCGTTGGAGCGCCACTTCACCTCAGACACCTCCCTCCTTCCCTCCCCCCTTCCCTCTCCTCCTTCGCTTTCAGCGCTGTGTCGTGTGTACGCAGGCCAGTTTGCGCATTGAGAAACACTCTAAAAAGAAGAGGAGAGATGTAAAATAGCATGGAAGGAGCATGGCAGACTGCGGCAACGGCCATGGCCCATTCCCTACGTCTGAGGGAGTGGAGGGAAAGGGGGGGGGAGAAAAGGAGATGCTCTCTCTATTCTCCCTCCGCCTGTGTGTAGCAGTGGCACCCACCCACCCATCCCCCTTTTGCTAGCTTTCGTCACATGTGTCCGCTACTGGCGTGCCACGGCACAGGTAGACCTGTGCTTCTGTGCGCCTCCATTCCCCCTCTCCGCCTCTCTCTCTCTCTTCGTTTTACTGTTTCCTTCTTCTGACCCGTACACGTGAGAAGAAACATAAAGGATAAAATCACCGCTATCCCTCGCTATCTTTCACCAACAACCTAAAGTAACGGCACCCGCACAGAGAGTGACTCACATACTCTCTCACAGTGTCCGAGTGTCTCGCTAGCCCACGACACATCATCCTCGCTCGACGCACACCAAGCCACTCCTTCCGAGAAGAGAAAAAGAGAACAACCAGCGCAATGGGCTGTCTTGGCTTCTCCTCCGCTGCTGAGGTGGGCGTGTACGTCACCTGCATCCTTCTCGGTGTGTCGATGCTCATGCCCCTTAACGCCATCACCTCCGCGCCGGCCTACATGATCTTCTATTACAAGTACGTGACTGGCGATGAGAATGCGGAGCCGAACATCCCCGTGTTCTGGGCGAACATTCTGACCTTCTACAACGTCATCACCGTCCCTACGCAGATCATCGTCGGCCCAACGGTGCTGCTCCCGTGCATGCGCAAACTCAGCCTCAATCTGCGCTTCATCCTGGCCCTCTCGTTCATGATGCTGGAGGTACTTGTGGTGGTTGTAATGCCCGCCGGTAAGGTGTCCCAGTCCGGCGCCATCGCCGCCTTCGTCGTTGTCACCGTCTGCGCAGGCGCGGGGAAGAGCTACCTGGAGGCGACGTGCTACGCGCTGGTTGGCAGCATGAAGCCCAAGTTCATGTCCGCTGTCATGTTTGGGTGCGGCCTCTCCGGCGTCATCGCGTCCGTGCTGCAGTGCATCATCAAAGCCTCGATGGCGGATGACTATCACTCTGTGCAGAAGCAGGCCTACATCTACTTCTCCCTCGCTCTGGGCTTCATGGCGGTGTCCCTCATCCTTGCCCTGCTGCTGCGGTTCAACTCGTACGCACAGGAGCACGTCGCCGAGTACCGCATGTGGAAGCGTCAGCAGGACCTCAAGGCCCGTCGCGCGCGCGGCGAGGATGTCGACAATGACGCTGCCGAGGAAGCCGCCACTATCGCCGCGTCGGGATCGGCGGCGGCGACGAACCGCAACGAACCGCACTACCATCAAGAGGAGGAGGTGGACGGCGCGCGCAGGAAGGATCGGCAGGAGGAAGCCTTTGGCCGCATTGTGGAAGACGACAGGGCCGAGACAACCCACAGCAAGGTCGGCGGCAACGCAGAGGTGAAGCTCGCAGCTGGCGATGAGGGCGAGGATGACGTGGTGCGCGCGGTGGCAACGGCCAGTGACGATGTCACGTCCATGACGAGCGAAGACGCCGCCGCACAGCAGAATATGACGACGGCAGAGCAGCTGCAGCACACGCGAGTGTGGCCCATCATCAAGCAGATCTGGCCGATGCAGCTCGCCTGCTTCTGCATCTTCTTTGTCTCCCTCTTCATCTTCCCGTCGCTGATCCTGCCGATCGACCGCACCGACAAGTGGTTCTCGACGATTGCCATTCTCATCTACAACTGCGGTGACGCCACTGGCCGCTTCAGCTCGAGTCTCCAGTTCCTGTGGCCCCCCCGCAAGGTGCTGCTCATTGTCAGCTTTGTGCGCTTCATTTTCATCCCGCTCATCTTCCTGTGCATCTACAAGTACATCCCCTCGCACGCCGCGCCGTACGTCTTCCTCTGCTGCCTTGGCCTCACAAAGGGCTTCTTTGGAGCCACGTCGATGGTCTTTGGCCCAGCCACGAAGACGCTCAAGACAGCTGGTCAGCGCGTGATGGCGGGGCAGCTCATGGGCATCGCACTGCTTGCCGGATGCTGCGCTGGCGGCCTGCTCGCCCTGCTGGTCATCCTTGTCATGGATAAGTAGTGGACGCATTGGCAGACAAGCCGCTGATCGATCATCAGCATGGAGAGAGAGAGAGAGGTGGTAGGTGAGAAGAACAGCAAAATCACAAGCCCTTGCCATAGGTGCGGACCTGTGGGATGCTGTCTCTCTCTATCCCTCTTTCTCTCTCCTCCCTCCTCGCACCTCGCACCACCCTTATTGTGCAAGGTCTGGCAACCGCCCATAGAGTCGCTTCCTCCGCCCTCGGTCACCTGGACGTAGGCTGAGGCGCTGATGCACACGTAAGAGCACCCCTAACCATAAGCGCTACACACTGGATTTCTAAACTGTTGATCCTGACTAACTTCCCCCTCCCCCTCTCCCCCTCTCTCTGTCTGTCTGTCTTCTTTGGCGCGTGGCGAAGCGGGCAGTGGAGAGCGCCTCTTTTCCATGTTTCTTCTACTTTCTTCCTTTTGTTCCCCTCTCACCTTGTTATATACATCTCGTTTTTGACTATAAATGTGTTCGTCTGCTTCCCCTCAGCCGTCACGTGCTGTGCATCTGACTCCCTCCCTCTCTCTCTATTTATGATTCCTTCGTTGACAAGTGGTTTCCTCCTCCCCTCCCCCTTCTCTCTCCCTCTCCCTCCTTCTCTACGTGGGTTCCTGTCGAAACACCATAGGCGCTCTCTTACTCGGTTTGTCATTATCTCTTCTCTGCGCTAAAATGGTGACTGTTGTTTCTGGTTCTTCTCTTGTTGGCCACCGTCTTTATTATGTCCCCCCCCCCCCTCCCTCTTTGCGAAAAGCTTGGTCCACAAACAACCATGATTCCACTACCCCTCTCCCGTTTAAAGACTCGCTTATCAACATGTCCCTTTCTCACTCTCATCTCTTCGCTCCTGTTGACTCCTTTCGCAAATGATGAAGTGATATGTATGCCACACGCTACGCTGACGGTTTGCGTCCTGGCGATCATTGCTACCTCAACTTCCTCCTTTCCTCGTCCCACTCTCTCGCCCTCTCCTCCCACACACCCCACACACCCCACACCCTCTGCGGAGAAGGCGGGAGAGAGGTAGCCCGGTGCATGGAGGCTCGGAAAACAACAGCGGACACTTTTGCGAGCCCCTGCTCTCCCCCTGTGGCTATCCTCCGATGGGCCGCTTTTCTCTTCCCCTTTGTAGGATAAGTAAAAAGATAACATCAGTTACGGTTCCCAATGACGACCCGACGGCTGCTTACCTTTCTCTCTTTTGTTCTCTTTCTCTTTTCTTCTCTTCTCCCTTACTGCGCAAAGACTTAGCAAGAAAGGGAGGGGGGACTGAGGGTGGAACGGTCGACCCATTCGTTGGAACGCCACTTCACCTCAGATACCCCTTCCCTCTCTCTCTATCTATCTTCTTCCTCTTCTTTCTTCATTGTTGAGAACGCACATTCAGAGAAGACGTCCATAGCATCAGAGAACGGATTGGAAAGAAGGGAGAGTGGCTGCCGCACAACGATTAGGACGGTGGTGCAGGAGGCTCTTGTAGTGGCCTCTCACTCCCCCACCCCCACCACCACCACCACCATCACTGCTGTTCCTCGTCTACTTTCCAACTTCCTTCGTGGTAAAGCGGTGTAGAGATTTTGCTACTTCTCTTCTCTTCCTTCCCCCCCCCCCCTCTCACATACTTCTGGCCCATAGTGTGTGTGTGTGTGTGTGTTTCGCTGTCGCGTTCCTCTCGACATGTTGCGCCTCACACCGCTGAGCCTGGCGTCCAAGGTGACGGCCGGTAACGCAAAGAATCAAGCTGGCCGCCCTCGGCGGAAGACAAAGCAGTTCCACGCTATCCCGGGGACGCCTGTCACGCCAATTGAAAAGATCAAGGACCAGCGTCGGCGCTATGGACAGGACCGTTACTCGCGCTTCCCAGAGTACCTGCCCGGCAAGAATGTGAGGATGGACCCCAACAGCTTCACCCTGTACGCGACGACCAAAGGCGTGTTCAGCATCGCCACCTCACGCATGAACCCCTCCTTCAAGTGGGTAGATGTCGAGCCGGACATCCAGAAAGTGCACCGGTCGAACGAGATGCGCGCGGCGCTGGAGAAGCGTGGGCGGGCATCGTACATGGTACGCCACAATGAGGCCTACCGCAGCGAGCTAGACAGCCTCGAGGAGCCGCACTGGCGAGAGCGGGTGATGCACACCCGCAGAGCGACAGAGCGTTTCCAGGACCCGAACCTGTTCACGCGCGGGCTCGTGTCGAAGCTCGACCCGCTTGACCGCTTCTCCTACGAGTAGAGAGACGATGGACGGTTTTTTGTTGGGCAGGGACGGGGGCTCTGCGGTCGCCGTCGCTGCTGCTGGTGTTGCTATATATGTCTCTTCTTCCGCTTGCCTGATGCCTTTTGGGGGACGCATCTGCGTGCCGCGTTCCTCTTCACACTTCCCGTGCGCACCAGCACACACATACAATCACACCCACGTTCACACATGTGTGTGGTCAGAAGCAAAACAAGAGCAAATGAAGGGAAGAGGAAGGGGGGGGGGGCAGCAGTTGGCTCCCACCACCACCGCTACTTACTGTGTGTATTGCTCTCTAAAGGGAAAAAACGTCAGCCGAGCCTGGCCTCTGCCCCCATGCTCACGAGTGTATGTATATATGGTGCGTCCCTCCCCCCCATCACCCCCTCCCCCCTTGCGTCCACACAGCAAGTTGCTGCACCACACACTCGCCCACACATTACATACACGAAGAAGTCAACAACCCGAAACGGATACACCGCTGCTGCATTTCCCATCGAGAGAGAGAGAGAACGGCACACGCGGAGTATCCTACATATGCCTTCTCAGAGCGCTCCCGCTGTTGCGGCGACGGTGCCCAACACGGTCCATACACCGAGCAAAACGAAACCGCTAAAGAGCAGCACACCCAAGAAGACAAAGAAGTCCCCGAGCCCTGCACATGAGCAGAGCAAGATGCCTCCCAAGCGGGTTCCGCTCACCCGCGGAGCCGCGGCCACCATCGGCACCGGCAAACCACCACCACCACCGCCCCACAACAACAACGGCATCGACATGGCCAATAACCCGTACGTCAACAACGTCAACCACCACCACCACAAGAATGGCAACGGGACCAACGGCGACACCGCCGTGGAGTCGAGGCGCAGGACGATGGAGAACATGCGGGACGGCGCCAAGGGAAATGTGAGGAAGTCCGCCGTCTCGCGCCGCGCGGAGCAGCCGAAGCCAGCGCAGCCCCCGCAGCGCCCGCCCCCAGCGGCGAGCACGCTACCACCACCACCCGCCACCGTGGCGGAAGCACTTTCTTCCACCCCGGCTGCCCTGGAGTACCAGGAGCAACCGGAAGTGCAGCCCACCGCTGCCTCCTCCAACGTCATCAACGCCGCCACCGCCTCGGACTACTCCTTTCGCACCACGGAGCAGCAGAAGGCCACGTACGCGGCGCTCTCCGCGCTGCTGTCATCGCCGCTGCAGGAGCTGCAGGAGCCGGCGGAGATCAAGACGTACGAGGAAGCCTCGCTGCAGGACAGCCTGTATGCGCTGATTGAGCAGAACGACGTCATTATGGTGGCTGGCGCCTTCTTTGGTGACGAGGGCAAGGGCAAGACGGTCGACGCCGTCGCGCGACATGAGAAGTGCACGGCCATCGCTCGCACCAACAGCGGCGAGAACGCGGGCCACACGGTGTACGACCGGCAGGGCCGCAAGTTTGTCTTCAACCTTGCCCCGTCCGGTCTACTGACGCCAGGGAAGAAGAACTACATTGGCCCCGAGTGCGTGATGGATCCCATCAGCTTCATGGAGAAGGAGGTGAAGCAGCTCATCGATGCGGGCATCGCCTACCACGACACCCTCTTCCTTGGCAACTGCTGCATTGTGACGCCATACCACAAGCTGCTCGACCTGCTCGGCTCGGCCGTCAACGCCTCCACGCTCAAGGGCATGGCGCCGGTGCACGCGAGCAAGGTCACGAAGCGTGGTATCCGTCTCGACCACATCTACAATGACGAGGCCACGCTGCGCACCCGGCTGGCGAAGGACATGGAGACGTACACTGGCCTGCTCAGGGTCAAGGGCCTCAGCGACGCCGACGTGGTGCAGCGCTGTCAGGAGGAGAACAGCGACGGAGTCATTCGTGTGCCTGACTACGTCATTGACTTTGCAAAGGCGGAGGACAAGATCGGCTTCCTCGTCACCCTCTATCACACCCGTGTGCGGGACAACGCCGCCTTCCCGACCCGCTGCGACGTCATTCACGAACTGCGCGCGGCCGTCCTGCGTGGGGAGAAGGTGCTGCTCGAGGGCCCACAGTCCTACTGGCTGAGCAATGCGCGGGAGAAGTTCTGGGGCAGCACGACGAGCGCGGACACCTCGGCGGCCGGCCTGCTGGCCACCGCGCAGCTCAACTTCCAGCGGTTCCGCTGCCTGGTGATCAACGTGCACAAGGCGCCGGCGAGCAGCCGCGTTGGCATCGGCGCGTGCCCCGGCGGCTTCGTCCCGCAAGACTTCTTCTCGGCGCAGAACATCAAGACCCTTCGCGACTTGCCGGATGGCATGTGCACGGACTTCGACGCCATCCAGAAGCTCTACTTCGCGGAGGCGTACAAGAACGTGGAGGACCCGGCGGCATTCAACGGCCTCGCAGAGCCGATCGAGTACACGGACAGCACCGGCACGTACAACATTGGTGTCGCCATGGCCATCTCTAGCGCGATTCACCACGGCGAGTGCGGGGCTGTCACGAAGAAGCCGCGCATCTGTGGCCTGTTCGACTGCGTCCTCCAGCACGAGGTGAGCGCCGTCCAGGGCCCGTACCTCAGCATCTCCGCCCTGGACCGTGGCGACGACTACGACAAGGTTGGCATCACCATTGCGTACATCTACTACTCCCCCGACGGCGCGGAGGTGGACGTGAATGGGCGAAAGTACAAGGAGGGGGACATCATCCGCGCCGGCGACCCGGTGCCCGGCGAGGCGGCGCTCGTCCACTGCCACCCCATCACGAAGCTCGTCAACGGCTGGAAGGACAGCCCCATCTCGGCAAGGACGAGGCAGCCGAATACGCCGTTCCCACGGGGTCTGTGCGAGTTCCTCACCGCGGTGGAGCACTTTGCGCACTGCAAGGTGCTCTCCATCGGCAACGGGCCCAATGGCGAGGACATCATCTACCTCCGCCAGTAAATGAGCGAGTGTAAAAGTTTGGGGAGAAAAGGAAGAGATGGGGGAGAAGGACTCGCAAAGGCGGAACAGTGAGGGGGGGAGGGGCAGAGGACATCTTCATGTCTCTCTCTCTCTCGTTTCTCTCTCCTGTTTCCTCTTGGGGTCCTCCCACGTTACTACCTCTCCCTCTCTTTCCTCTCTATTTGGTTTCCCCTTCTGAAACGCTTGCGTGCGACCAAAAGAACTAGTATATATACATAACCACTGTTGTTTGTGTCAAGAACATATAAGAAACGATGTGTCACTACTGATTTGCTGAGCTCCCTTTGCGCGGTATTTGTTCCCTTCTCTCGCTCTCCGATGTTCCTCTCGCTCTTCTTCTCTCTTCTTGTATCGAAACAACCCCCCCCCCCCCCCCCCCCCCCTTCCTACCACCACCACCACAGTTCTGGACAATAGGGAACGAAGAGGCGAGGGATAAGGGGAGGAGGGAGGGCTGTGGTGTGGTCGGGCTGATGTTATTCTCTCCTGCCTCGCCATGCCTTCCCTTATGGGGTTGGGCTCCCCTTCTCCCTTCCTCCTTCCTACTTCCTCCTTTCCTACTTCGCTATCCCTCTCCTGGCACTTGAGGCCGATCCTTGTAAGAAGCCCTCCTCTTGCCCTATAGCTTGGAGCAAACGCGCATGTCACACCAAGTCGAAACGCAAAAGAACCAAAACGAACAACGGAGATACAGTGCAGAAGAAAGGAAGGGGAGGTGGGGCACGAAGACACTACATCCTGTGGGAAGACGCATGTGCAATAGATTTCCCACTTCCCCCACCCACCCCACACGGAACCCCCACACATCTTGTGGTGCTGCCATGTGTGTGTGTGCCCATCCGTCCACTTTACTGCAGAGGGCGCTACTGTACCTCCTTCACTACCACCACTACCTCCTTGTCGTCGCTAGTCTTGCTCCTGCTGTGGATCTGTCCTCTCCTCTTTTCTGTGCTATTCACATCTGCAACACACGCTACGTTCGCACAGCCTCACATGGCGGAGTACGATCAATACGGCGACGGCGCCGAGGAGAATCTGGCCATCAGCAACGAGGCCATCCAGGAGGACGTCTCGGCGCTGCTGCGCACAAAACTAGGCAACGAAGAGTGGAGCCCGGCAAAGGTCGACGGCTGGACCGATGACATCATCGCCTCGGTGCTGAAGGACCTGGCAGAGATGAAGAAGCCGTTCAAGTATGTGGTGACCTGTGTTGTGATGCAGCGCACGGGGGCACCACTCTCCGTTGGTTTCATCTCCCTCTGGGACAACGCCAAGGATGGCATGGTGCACGTGCCCTTTGAAAATGAGACCATTGTCTGCACCGTGACGGTGTACTTCCTGAAGCTGGACTAGCCCGAAGGCAGAGAGAGAGAGAGAGAGAGCAGTAGATGGAACGGAGGAAGGGGGGGGGAGGGGAGGAGAGCAACAGGTTCTCTCGTCTTTATCGTGATGGTGGGGGGATCCCTCATCTCCCCCCCCCCAGCCCCCTGCATGTCTCCTCTTCCCTTATCCTTATCCCTCACCCTTCGCCCCCACGATGTATCATACTCCTGTATCCTGTGACATTCAGACACACACACAAACCTCTCTCTCTCGCTCTGTCGTGTCGTTCGTCTCCTTGCCTGGTCGTGTCGATGTGAAGGATTGGCGCTTGAAGAAGCAAGAACATTGGTGAACGAGGAACGAGAGCGGTATGTAGGGGGGGGGGGTTCCTCCTGTCCATACCATGACCACGCCAAGCATGACAATGAACCCATCCCTCCCTCTCTCTCTCTCGCCCCCCACCCCCCTCCCCTCATGGCATCTTCCCATCTCCAAAGGTCAACGATACTGCTGGGACGGAGATAGGCTCTTGCTCTGCTTTTCCCTTCCCCTTTGTGCCGGATGCTCTCGTCCTCGTCGGGGGTCTGCCTATTTGCATCACGCGCGTGCCGGCGCGGTGGCAGCGCTTGCCGTCTATCTTCCAACCTACGACACCTTGCCCCGCTCGCGCGGCAGTTCCACACCGGCCGCCCTTTCCGCTGTGCACGGACACCGACGGAGATAGGGGAAGGGGATTGGTACTTCTACGATGGTGGCAAGGATGGCAGTGAGATGCGCAGGGAGAAGAGGAAGGGCGGCATGGGCCCGCTTCATCGCAGCAGCAGCAACGGTGCGTCCACTGGCGCGCGTAGCCACACGGGGAACGCGCTGGCTGCCAATGATAACAGTAGCTACACGGAAGGCGAGGAGGGGGAGGACGAGCGTCGCCCCACGCTGGAGGATGTGGAGATGCAACGCAGGCGGCGACTGTATGAAGCGGCGGCGGCTCTCAAGGCCGTTGTCGATGGCGAGATCACGGCGGAGGTGGAACGCGACGCGGAGGATGGCGCAGCCGCGGTGCCACCCTTCGCACCAGGAGGCTGGACGGTGAAGCACCCCGCGGGGTCGTCCTATTTCACCATGACAAGGACCATCCCGGGCTACACACGGGTGGCGTCAGACGAGAAGGAGAAGCTGTATCTTCGCCTGGGAGGGCGAGGGGCCATGGCCGCCGCAGGGGAGGACGATGTCGACAGCACGGTGGGCGAGATGCGCTTTCGAAGCCTCCGCGATGATCCGCGGCGGCGCCTGCAGCGGAGCCTCCTCCTGTCTCGCCAGGCGTCACAGGGCTCGCCGTCGCTTGAGGACGAGCTGCCCACTTTTCCCCTCTCCCAGCAGCAGCGGCAGCGGCAACCCGTGCGACACGCCTCACGCGAGCACGGCGAGAGGTCCGACACCCTTGACCAGCGTGTGGCCGTGCCTCGCTCCGACATACACGTCACCCTCTTCGCCCCCTTCCGCGTCCAGGATCTCTCCTTCCACGATCCCACCAACAACATATGCGAGTATGCCGTGTTCGACGTGCTTGTCCGGAAGACCCCGCCCGCGGCGCTGGACGCGTACACCCAGGCCGGACGAAGGGTCCACCTACTGCGCGGGCAGCGGGAAACGTGGGAGAGCGGCAGCTGCCTCTTCCTGCGCTTGGCCAGCGCCAACAGCGAGCTGCGCCTGCGCAGCGTGCAGGTCCTCACGAACGCGGCGGCGCGGCGGGTGGAGGAGGGCGGCTGCTTTGGCCATGGCGATCCCTTCTTTGGTGAGCTGCTGGCGCGCGAGACGCCGGTGCTGCGGCGACGAGAGCGGCTGCGGTGCCTACGCGAGCGACAACGGGAGCGGGAGAGCAGCAGAAGCGGAGACCGGGTGCTGCTGCCGGCTGAAGACGAGCTTTCCTCCCCGACACGCCGTTTCCTCAAGTCCCGCGGCAGAGGTGGCGGTGGCGACGACGACAAGGCTGAGGCGAACGAGGCGGCAGTGGCAGTGTCGGGCATGTCACCCGCCGAGGCTCTGCTGAAGACGGACTTCTCGCTTGCTGGCAACGTTGGTCGGGCCCAGCTGTACCCCGGTCCGTACCTCACAGAGCTGTCCAAGGAGCTCAAGGACGCGCTGCTGTCGTACGTCATGACCGACCTTGGCATCAGCAACGAGGTGCGCGAGTACGTGTGTCAGATGCAGTACTTCATGGAACAGGAGGAGTACATGGCCTGGCTTGCGCGGTGCCGCTACTTGGCGGATCGGCTGCAGAACCGAACACCACACGTCTGAACAGAGGTGCACATATACGCAGAACGCGTATGTGCACGAACGCCCCATCGATGTCCTCTTCTTCTTCACACACACACATAAGCATACAAGAGCACGGAGAAACGAAGGAAGGGAGCAGGAAGCCTTCCCTCCTCCCCCCCCCCTCCCATCCATCTCACAACATGCTCAGGAAGAGGTGCAGAAAGGGAGGGGGGGGGAGGGGGAAGCCCGTCTTGTTGGTGCGTTTGCCTTTCCTGTTCATTCACCCAGGGGGACGTCATCGTGCCGCTACTCTCCGCTTTGCCTTCCTTTGTTGGCTCTTCACACACACACACACACACACACACATGCACACACATACGTGTTTCACTTCAAGCACTCGCAAACACACACGCATCCACGCACCATGCCCACCTCACTGACCGAAAAGGAGCTCAGCGAGTTCCGGGAGATCTTCAACCTCGTCGACGCCGACGGCAACGGCCGCATCACGCAACAGGAACTCCGTCACCTGATGGAGGTGCTGCGCCTCCGGCCCACCGAGGAGGAGCTCTACGAGATGTTCACCGAGGCCGCGGCAGTGGCGCCGTCAACAGCAAAGATGACGGGAAGCAGCGCGACGGGGACCGCAGCAAACGCCAACAATAGCAGTGGCACCGCTGCTGTGGGCCTTGCCGGCACCAGTAGTAGTAGTAGCAGTGGGCAGGCCACCATCGACTTCAATCAGTTTGTTCGCATCATGTCGAAGCGGGTGCAGTCCGAGTACACGCCAGAGCAGCTGCGCAGCGCCTTCAAGCTGTTTGAGACAGAGGATCTGCCAGTGGGCGTCGTGTCCACCCAGGTTCTCGAGCACGCCCTCATGACCTATGGCACCGAGAAGCTCAGCCAGGAGGAGGCGGCGCGCCTGCTCGCGGCGGTGGACCCGGAAGGGACCGGCGTCGTGAACTACTTGGACTTTGTCGCCCTCGTCACGGGTGAGGACAAATGAGAAAGGGAAGCATGTAGATAGCCCACCCATCCACACCCTTCCCTTGCCCTCCTTTGTGCCTGATGTATATTTAGAAACCCAAGGAAGAATCGAATGACGTCCTGCCGTGGAGCTCGTCCCGCTGAATGCGCGGCGGGAGCAACTCCTACGCATGTGGGAGTGCGGGGCTATCCCCCTCACTTCTCCCTCTCCATCTTCTCCTTCCTCTCCCTCTTCTGTTGAGGAGTGTACAGCACACACACAATACCCACTTACTGCTATCGCATCACACTCGCAACAGCTCGTTTCCATGAGTGGACGCGCAGTGAAGTTGGCTGCCAAGGTGTACACCGGCAAGAAGGCGGCTGTCACCAACGCGGCCGGCAACATCTACATCGCCCACGGCTTGCTGGGCAACGCGCAGAACTGGGCTACGCCGGCCTCCAAGCTCGCTGCCGCGCCGGAGCTGGAGGGCAAGCTCAACTCGGTTGTCTCGCTCGACATGCGCAACCACGGGGGCAGTCCTCACAACGCGAATCACACCAACGCCGCGCTGGCTTCGGACCTCGAGTCCGTTATCCTGGCAAACCAGGAGAGCCTGCGCCGCAAGAAAGACGCCGTGAGGGGCAAGGTGGAGGGCAGGAACAGCGTTTTCGTCGGCCACAGCATGGGCGGCTTCGCTCTCATGGGCAGCCTCCTTCGCCGCTACAACGAGGTGCCGCTGCTGGCGGAGGATCGCTTCGAGGCCACTGACGGCTACGGGAAGCAGTTCGGCTCGTCGTGGATGGCAGAGCGGCGCAGGGCCACGAGCGAGGCCATGCGCAGCGTGAACGAGGACTTTGGCTTCGCTGCCACGCAGCCCATCCGCGATGTACTCTTCAACGACGGGACCCTGAGCAAGCAGGACCGCGACATCACAAGCGCCATCGCCCCGCGCGTACCCGAGATCGGTCGCATCTCCGCCGCTGTGATTGTCGACATTACCCCAACGGAACAGCTTGGGCAGCGAAGGATGGGCGACGATAGCGTGAAGCAGACCCTCGACCGCATGCTCACCGTCCAGCTTGGCAACATCAAGAGCTACGACGGCGCCGCGGCGGAGCTGACCCGCGTCGGCATACAGGACAAGAGCATGCGGGACTTTGTGGTGACTAACCTCGTCATCGACAGCAGCGGCAAGGCACCGACGACGTGGCGGTGCAACTTGGAGGTGCTGACGAAGCACTACGGTGCCTTCCAGCCATCCATTGTGAACTGGTTCCTTGACGCGGCTGCCGCGGGCAAGGACGCGAAGGGGCTGACCGCACCGCGGCCGTGCACGCTGCCGGTACTCTTTGTGTTTGGCGAGCTGTCGCCGTACAACAACGCGGAGACGCGCAAAGTCATCCCCACCTTCTTCCCCAACGCGACGCAGGTCGAGGTGGCGGGCTCCGGTCATTTTGTGCAGTACGAGAAGCCCAAAGGATTCCTCGACGCGGTAGTGCCCTTCATCGCGAGGTACCTGTGAAGCTCTCTCTCCTCCCCTCCGATTTCTCCCGTTGCCAGTGTGCGAGGGAACACACACACACGCACGCACGCATGCACATGCACGGCCAAGGACAGACGAGACGGCCTCATTCTCGCACATCCCGCCAGCGTCACAGAGTGTGGGTGTGAGCTGATCCCTTCTTTACTCTCGTTGCGTTTCCTTCACCCTAACGTTCTCCCCCCTTTCCCCTCCCCCCCCCTCCCCACCCTATCAGCCGTCTTCATTGCCTTAACTACTTCCTCCCTCCTGCCAGGGAACGATGAAGAGGAGGGAGTCGGAGGAAAGAAGGAAGGGACGAACGCCACCACCACCACTATGGCCACCTGCCAGAATGGCCTGTTTATCTTTGCCACTCCCACTCCCCCTCCCTCTGCATATCGTTAGTTTCCTCACAGAACTCTATCTCTCCTTACGAAGAAGATCCTCCTCATCCCCCTCCCTCTTACCCACGCAGAGGAGTAGGGATTCCAAGAAGCGAGCGCACCGAGAACGCGATGTGGACAGAGCAGACGGAGGGCACGCACACGGGTGCGGCCGTGGCGGACACCTGTGCGCGCGTCAGGGAGATCTTCGCGATGGCTGGCCCGGCTGCAGCCGCGCTGCGCATCCCGCAGATTGCTCTTATTCTGGGCGAGGACGCCGCTGTCGTCGCAGCGAACCTGCGCGCGGACTCTGTCTTTGTGTGCGACGAGAAGGAGCAGACCGTGTCGCTGCGGGAGCCGGAGCCGAGGTCAAAAGCAGCCGCTGCGCATCGCCGGTCGATGAGCGAGAGAGGCGAGGAGGACGGCTCCACCGATGAAGAAGGCGAAAAGGCTCGGCAGTACACCCCGCACACTCGGGGGGAGAAGATACGGCAGGCGCAGCCGCCACCGCCCCACCACAGCAACAACAACAGTAGCAGCATCAGCAACCCGAAAGGAAGGACGGTGATCAAGTCATCCTCCTCGGCACTGCCCCCGAGTAGGTATGGCGACAGCAACGAGAACAAGGATAGTGTTGGCAGGTACGACTTTGTGGACAAGCAGTTGTGGCAGGCCTCTCGGCAGTCCCCGCCACGCGGCATGCGGCGGCGCAAGGTGCCTGGATCGCGGATGGGGAGCCTAAACCCTCCGCTGCACAGCTACCCGCCAGCCCTCGGTCTCACCCGTGTTGGCAGCGGTGCCGACAGTCGAGCTACCTCACACCAGCAGCAGCAGGCGGGCACGGATATGACTGCGACTACCATCACTACCACTACCGCTCTCGGCGCTCCGCTCCTGTCGCTGCTGGCTGGCCGTGTCGGCTACGTGTGCGTCGCGGAGGAGTTCCTCCTGGGAGAGATGCAGACGCACTACGCGAATCTGGGGTACTTCACCAAGTTTGACCTCGGTGTCCTCCACGTGCGGCTGCCGGAGAAGACAAAGGAGTTCCCCAAAGCTGCTGCGGAAGGCTCCCCACCGTCGCAGCAGCAGCAACAGGGAAACTCCCCGGCAACGGAGGAGGAGTGCGGATCGCCCGCCACGTCGACCTACATCCGACAGCGCAAGTCCAACTTTGACCTCTTCATCTTTGAGTACGGCGCCGTGGTCTGGTGGGGCTCCGATCAGCGCTTCTTCAAGCTCGTGGAGAGCGACTTCCTGCTGCCCGACAGCTCCGCCTCTCGGTTCATGGTGAACCGCTACCCCACCCAGCTCGTGAACGAGAACTACCCCGTGTGGTGCTCCTACTCTCTCGTGAGGAAGGAGTCTCTCGACGTGGACGACGACTTCCGGCAAAAGCTGCGCTTCGACCACTTCCTCATCCCGTTTGGGCGGCAAGGCGAGGACGCTGCGCTGTGCGGCACCACCATGCTGTGCTGCTCCCACGCGTTGGCGCAGTCCGCGAAGATTGACTATCTGGAGCTAAAGGTGCAGGAGCTGACAGAGGCCTGCGCGCCGCTGCCACGCCAACTCCGGCAGAAGGGGCACGCCAACATCACAGAGCGTCGGCTGCTGCAGCTGCGCGGCGAGCTGCTCTCCTACCGCCTCATGCTGAACAGCGAGTCCGACCTGCTCGACGAGCCCGACTTCTTCTGGGAGAACGCCTACTTGAAGCCCATTTTCGAAGCCACCAAGGACAGCTTCGATGTCGACGACCGTGTCGAGGCGCTGGGCAACAAGCTGGACGCATCGAACGAGATTCTGGCGATGCTGGCGGAGGAGTTCTCGCAGCGGCATGGCGCGCGGCTGGAGTGGATCGTCATCTGGCTCGTCTTTGTCGAGGTCATTATCGGTGTGCTGGAGCTCGCTGTGGACGTCAGGCCTTGGTTCCACCGGAGCTGAGCAACCACCAGTCGCTCCACCATCCGCAGGGGGGCGGCACGTGCGTGTGTGGTGTGTGTGCGTGCCGTCCCTTCCTTATCGTGCTCCTTTGACTGTCCCCACCACCATCCCCTTAACGTCCAGTCAATGCAACACAAATCCTCCAATAGTAATTATAATGCACGAGTCCCATATGTCATGACTGCTCTCCTCCTCCACCGCTGGTGCAGCTGCCATTGCTCCACGATGCACACCGCTGCTCTTCTTCTCCCCTCATTTATGTTGCCCACAACTAGGAAACACTGCGAAGGATAGACAGACAGAAGAACTGCAACTCTCCTCCCCCTTTAAGCCATGATCATTCCCGTCCGGTGCTTCACCTGCGGCAACGTTATTGCCGACAAGTACCTCATCTACCTTGACATGGTGGCGGAGGGCACCTCGGAGGAGGACGCGATGAATGCGTTGAACCTGGATCGCTTCTGCTGCCGTCGCATGATGCTGACGCACGTCGACATGTCCGACCTGCTGCTCAAGTTTAACCCGGCAGACACGAACGTGTTCAACCACGCCGCTGAGATCGCGGAGCCGCAGCAGAACCACCGCTGACAAGAGAAACGTGAAGGGGCAGAGAGAGAAAGCTGCGTTCTCCTTCCCTTCCGCTTCTTGTCCTTTGCTGCTGGAACGGTGCGAACGGGAGGGTCCATGTTGTCCGTCGTCGTTTGGGCTTTCTCTCTTCCCTTGTTGCTGCTGCCCTTGGTGCTCTCTCGGTGCGGCATGGCACAGTCGATAAAAAGGTATACCTCAGCTCTCACCCCAAACATCTCAGGAAGAAAGGAGGAGGGAGAGGCCGTGGCCCAGTAGCGGTAAGCGAATGTCCTGTGTGTCCATACCCCTCACCTACTTACTCCTCCCCTCACTGTCACGTAGCATTCGTTACCGTTTAGGTCCCCCTCCCCTAACCCCACTCCACCCATCTCTCTCTCTCTCTCGCTGCTGCAGGAGTGAGGTGTGACTTTACTTCTTCGCCGAGTCGTGCAAGGTATCCATGCACAGCGGCAGCCTTAGCCGTGGGAGCAGGGGTGCGGGCAGTGGCGGTGGTGGCAGGAATCGTAGTGGCGCCGCGACCACGGTGTCCGCTTCGGCGCAGCTCGGGGCCAGCACGCGTGCCCGCACCGATCCCAAGCGCACGCACGGCACCGCCAACGCCGTGGCCGCCGGCCTTGACCTGTCGCGTGTGGGTGTCATGTCGGAGCGCGAGCTGGACTGGATCCGCACGCTGGCCTACGGCGCCGCCCTCGCCGACGCGCAGGACACGCAGCGCGACGCGGCGTTGGCGCGGAGGAAAGAACTGTCCGACGCCCGCAAGGCCCGCTGGCCAGACACCACAGAGGCGCGACAGGAGGCCTTCCTCCGCACGCGGCAGGAGGAGAAGGACGAGGCCGAGCGGCGCAGGGTCGCGCTCGACGAGCTCTACGCCGACCAAAAGGAGGAGGAGCGGCTCGCGAAGATTGCCGCGATGGAGCTGCAGCGCCTGCGCGAGGACCCCCGCACGCGGAACGCGAAGAGCGCGGTCCTTCTCCACGAGGCCATCAAAGCGCGCGAGGAGCAGATCGCCTTCCAGGCCTCGGTGAAGGCCTCCGAGGCGATGGAGAGCGAGCAGGAGCGCAACGCGATGCTGATGGATCAGTGGGGGTACACCGCCGAGGAGGTGCAGAAACGGCTCGCGGCGCGAGAGCGCAACATGGCGGAGAAGAACCACAACCTCGAGATGGTGCTCCTCCAGATCGAGGAGCGGCGACAGCAGCGCCGCGACGAGAAGCAGGAGGGAGTCCGGGTGCGGCAGGAGGCACACGACGAGGCCCGCGAGAACGCCGAGGAGGAGGCCGAGCGAAAGCAGCGGGAACGGGAGGTTGCACTGTACAATGAAAGCCACGCCGGCCCACGGGTCACCAAGTCTGGCAAGCTGCAGCAGCGTCTGCAAGCCAACGCGGTGGACATGGCGGACCACCAGCGACAGGAGGAACGTGTCGCCCAGCTGAAGGCGGCCACGCTGGAGAAGCAAAAGCAGAAGCAGGCCAAGTTCGAGGAGCGCAAGAAGGCTGGGCTGCAGCTGTACGAGTCCAGAAAGGCAAATGACAGCCCGAAGCGCCGCACGCAGGACCGCTTCGAGAGCAAGCCCGAGAGCTTCCTCACCCGCATGGCCAGTGAGGACGTCGCACGCACGCAGATGCTCAAGGAAAGGCAGCGCGAGCAGGCGGCCGCCGCGGCGGGGGAGGCAGCGGCGACGACAACGGCCACCGGCGCCACCTCGCGCCAAACCTACAAAAAGGCAGAGGCAACCGCCAGCGGCTTCACCTCGCTCGAGGAGGAGCAAGCCTATCTGGCCGAGATGCGCAGCCTGCCCGCCACGATGCGGGCGGAGCAGGAGAGGGAGGCAGCCGAACGCTTGGCCGAGGCCAAACGGATAGAGACGATCCAGAAGATGCAGGCCGCGGAGAAGCGGGAGCAGCGCCGGCGCGAGGTGGAGCAAGAGCGCGCCGACGCTCGGCGGCAGCGCGACTACCAGTCGCAGGAAGACGCCCGCTACCACGCCTACATTGAGTCGCAGGTGCCGGCGGACATGAGTGAGCACCTCAGAGCCAAGGCAATGCAACTAGAGTGAAAGCAAGCATGTAACCCAACCGCAAACGACAGGGCGACGAGAAGGGGGGAGAAGAGGTGAAGAAGAGGAAACGTTACACAGAATGACGCGCTGCTGCTACTGACGGTTGTTGCTTGGGGATGTCTGTGTCCCACCACCACATATACGCTCAACTCTCGTTCGCCTTCCCTACTTTCCCCCTCTCCGGTGATGTACACTGTGTGATTCCTCTCCCTCCCTCTCTCCCCCTTTCTCTTGTGATGCCTGTCGTCTTCTTCCATTATCTTCGGTTTCCTTTTCTCAATGTACATGGTATCCGCGTCCGTAAGCGGAGGCTTCCCCTACCCCTACCCCAACACAAGACAACACAGCTGAAGTGCTGGGATGCCCACTGATGGGAAATCCTCTCTCTGTGCGTGGTTGGCCTTCCCTCCGCCCCCCCAATCCCAAGAGGAAGGGCTTGTGCATTTCGCACATGCGCACAGAGAGACGGAGAGCTTGTTGCTCCCCCCTCCCCCCCCCCCCACCTCTCGCGTCCAAGCCACCATCACACCCTCCTTCCCCCCTTCCCCTTTGGCTTGTGGCGCTGCTGGCCAGCTGCTTCCCCCCTCTTGTTTATCGCCCTTTCTCTAGCGATCCACCACTACCACCACCCACCGCCGCGACGCCGCTTCGTTTTCGCTCTTCGCATTCCTTGAGACTCCTTTTCTTGTCTAACCATCACACCTAACTCCAGTTGTCGGACTAGCGCTGTTACTTGCTGGCCCCCCCCCCCCCTCCTCCTCCTCTAACATTCTAACCCCCCTTCCCCCTCCTTTCTCAAGCTGAAGCTCTTTACCCGTGCGAGCATGTCCACCGTGCGCCGCGATGCCCTCTTAGCCATCGAGAAGGATGCCCAGGAGCAGTGGGCACGGGCGAAGCTGCACGAGATCGACGCCCCCCTCCCCGGCGAGCCCAGGCCGCCCAAGTACCTCTCCTGCTTTCCGTTCCCTTACATGAACGGCAAGCTGCACCTTGGCCACGGCTTCTCGCTCAGCAAGGCCGAGTTCTGCGCGCGCTACCAGCGCATGCAGGGCCGCCGCTCCCTCTGGCCCTTTGGCTTCCACGTCACCGGCACCCCCATCGCCGCGTGTGCGCAGAAGATCCAAAAGGAGATGGCCCAGTACGGGAACCCGCCCGTCTTCCCGGACGACATTCTCGAGATCGAGGCCGCGAAGAAGGCCTCCTCGTCGCAGAACGCCTCCGAGGCGGACCTCACCAAGCACAAGAGCAAGCGCGGGAAGACGGGCCCGGCCAAACCGCAGTGGCAGATCATGGAGTCCATCGGCATCGCGCCAGAGGACATCCCAAAGTTCGCCGACCCGGTGCACTGGATCGAGTACTTCCCGCCCCTGGCGGTGAAGGACCTCAAGCGCATGGGCTGCTACATCGACTTCCGCCGCTCCTTCATCACGACGGAGTTGAACCCGTACTTTGACGCCTTTGTGCAGTGGCAGTTCCGCAAGCTGCGCGCCAAGGGGCTGCTCAGCTACGGTAAGCGCTACTGCGTGTACTCGCCGTGGGACAAGCAGCCGTGCGCCGACCACGACCGCGCCAGCGGCGAGGGTGCCCTGCCGCAGGAGTACACCGTGGTGAAGCTGGTGGTGCAGAACGCGAAGGAGCAGCCCGCCTTCGCTCCCGTCATGGACATCATTGGCGACCGCGACGTGATCCTTCCCGGCGCCACCCTGCGTCCAGAGACGGTGACCGGTCAGACCAACTGCTGGGTGAGCCCCACCATCACCTACAAGGCCTACGCCGTGGAGAATAGGAACGGAAAGGAGGAGATCTACATCATGACCTCCCGCTGCGCGCGCAACATGGCCTACCAGGACTTTGTCATCAACGGCAAGACCTGGGAGGACCCCGTCCCGCTCTTCGATGTGGAGGGCAAGGACATGGTTGGCATCCCGCTCACCCCGCCGCAGGGCTTCTACAAAACGGTCTACACGCTGCCCATGTCCACCATCTCCGAGGCCAAGGGCACGGGCGTCGTCATGTGCGTCCCGACCGACTCCCCCGACGACTACGTCAACTACGCCGCACTGCGCAACAAGCCAGAGTACCGCAAGAAGCTCGGGGTGAAGGATGAGTGGATTATGCCGTTTGAGCTGAGGCCCATCATCCACATTCCCGAGATTAGCGACATCTGTGCCAAGACGCTCTGTGAGAAGCTCAAGATTAACGGCCCCAACGACAGCGTGCTGCTGGAGGAGGCCAAGAAGCAGGCATACCAAGCCGGCTTCTACCACGGCGTCATGATCGAGGGCCCGTGCAAGGGCATGAAGGTCAGCGAAGCCAAGGTGAAGCTCTTCAAGATCATGGATGAGCTGGACGAGTGCATTCGCTACTACGAGCCGGTGCGCCAGGTGTCGTCCCGCTCTGGCGACGAGTGCGTGGTCGCGCTGTGCGACCAATGGTTCATTGAGTACGGCAAGGACGAGTGGCGTGACGCGGTCCTGGCGCACGTGGCGGAGATGAACATGTTCTCGCAAGGCACGAAGAACGCCTTTGTCGAGTGCCTTGGCTGGCTCGCGGACTGGCCGTGCAGCCGCACGTTCGGCCTCGGCACCTTCCTCCCGTGCGACGCCTCGCACACCATGATCATCGACTCCCTCAGCGACTCGACCATCTACATGGCCTACTACATGATCGCCCGGTTCTTCCACACGGACAAGAACGGGGAGCTGAAGCTCGCCGGCGCGCCAGACAACGCCTACGGCCTCAAGCCGGAGATGTTCACCGATGCCGTGTTCGACTACATCTACCACGGCAAGGGCGAGGCGGAGGCGGTGGCGGCCGCTGTCGGCATGCCGCTGGAGTCCCTTAATCTGATGCGCAACGAGTTCGTCTACTTCTACCCCGTCGACATCCGCTGCTCCGGCAAGGATCTGATCCAGAACCACCTGACCATGTTCCTCTACAACCACGCCGCCATCTGGCCCGACGACCGCGACAAGTGGGCACGCAGCATCTTCTGCAACGGCCAGATTCTGGTGAACAATGAGAAGATGGCCAAGTCCAAGGGCAACTTCATCACTGTGGAGGAGGCCATCGACATGTACGGTGCCGACCCGACGCGCCTTGCCATGGCGGACGCTGGCGACTCCCTCGATGACGCCAACTTTGTGAGTGAGACCGCCGCTGGCTTCATCATGAAGCTGACGACGGTGATTGAGCAGGCCAAGGAGCTTCTCGCGCGGGCTGACCTGCGAACCGGTGAGAAGGACGAGTTCGACCGCATCTTTGAGAACAACACAAACAGCATCATCCGTAGCACGGACGACCACTACCGGAGCATGCGCTTCCGCAACGTGCTCAACACCGCCTTCCACGAGTTCACCAACGAGTTCTCGCAGTACAAACTCAACTGCGACGACCAGCAGGTGCACAAGGCCACCGCCACGCGCTTCTACGAGACGCTGACGCTGCTGCTGATGCCGCTGGCGCCGCACTTTGCGGAGCACATGTGGCAGGCCGTGCTCGGCCGCGAGGGCAGCGTCGTGAACCAGCCCTTCCCCGTCCCAACCGGCCCGCTCGACTACGCGCTCATCGTGTCGAACCGCGCGATGACCGATGTGGTGAAGGAGATCCGAGCGCAGGCGGTGAAGAACGCCAAGAAGCGCGGCCCCCCGCAGTCCGTCTGCATCTACACGGCCACCGAGTACGGCCCGTGGCAGACCAAGGCGCTCGAGCTCATCCAGAGCATCTACAAGGAGCACAACAACACGCTCCCGGCGAACCTGTCGAACCTGGTCATGGCCTCCAAACCTGAGTGGATGACCAAGGACATCATTCCCGAGACCATGGCGTTCCTCTCGTTCGTACGCGGCAACGTGGAGAAGTACGGCGAGCAAGCCATGTCGCTGAAGCCCATCATTAACGACTTCGAGGTCCTGTCCAAGGTGAAGCACAACCTCCAGCAGCTGTCCGGCGTGCCCGAGGTGCTGCTGTTCACCAGCGCCGACGACACGTACCCCGAGCACGCCGCCGCGCGCCGCAAGTGCCGCCCCGGCGAGCCCACCATCGCCTTTCCCCCTGCCCAGGCCAACGGCGACAAGAAGTAGAAGTCAAGGCATAAATCACATATACATACATATACTCAAAGACAGTGTGTATCGAAGTAAGCTGTTTAACATGAAGTATGGACTAACAGCGAGGAAACGGCGCTTGGACTCTCTCTCTCTCTCTGTGGATGTGATTGGGATGAATGTGTCATGGTGCCATTGTCGTTGTTGTTGCTTTGCTTTGCTCGCTGCTATGGGCCACTACTTTTGTTTCATACATGCTGTTGTCATTGTTCTTTGCTTTCTCCTCTGCGCGGCATCCTCCGCTCTCCCACTCACTTTCGAAAGTGGTTCTAAAGCTCTTCTCCTCACTTCTTGTCCTCCTCCTGGTGCTCCCGTTTTGCACATCTTCCCCCCCCCCCCCCCCCCCCTTTGCTTTCATAGTTGTAATATGGCGCAGTGATAACTACGGATCGACAGGGCCATCATCGTCAGCATCATCAGCGACATATCACACACGCACACACGCACGCACGCACGCCTACGCCTACGTCTTTTCAGCGCCTCTTCACCTTAACAAAAGCAACAGCAAATGACAAGGAGAAACTGGGGGGGGGGGGGAAGAGAGGCGAGGATACCTTGGGCCCAGTCCCCTCGTCTGCTGTCCCCATGGGGGGCGGCTCAACGAACTCTCGATCGAGTGCCGCGTCTGCGTCTTGTGTGTGAGTGCGCTCCTCCGCCCCCCACACACACATTGATGCGGACAGGGAAACGTGTACATGCCCACAAACACAAACACACACATCTTCTCCTTGTCCACGCCTCCCTGTCCGCTTCCACAGTGAGCATATATTGCATTATTATCTTCTCCACACCACCCTATTCCGCCCCACCCCCCCCCCCCCGCCTCCCCCTCGCCTTCTTTCCTTCTCGCCGTGGAGGGAAACAACGAGAGGACACGAAGCAAAACGTGTCTGCATTCATCCACACCCGCCACCGCGTTGCGTCTATCGATCGATAGATAGATAGATAGGCAAGTGCACAGATGGGACAAGGTCAAGCGAACGCCAAGAAGCCGCCGCCGGAGAAGTGGGAGCCCCCGGTGGCCCCAGAGATTGGCAAGCGCAAGAAGACACGCGGCCCCGATGCGGCCACGCGTGTGCCCAAGGTGCTCCCCGCCCGCGCCTGCCTCCTGCGGCAGTACCGGCTGGAACGGTGTAAGGACTACCTGCTGCTCGAGGAGGAGTTCCTGAGCACCATTGGTGCCCAGCGAGAGGCCCAGTCCAACTTGGAGGAAGGCGGCATGAGCCACTACGAAGCGGAGCTGAAGAAGGTCGAGGACCTGCGCGGCACCCCGATGGAGGCCGGCACGCTGGAGGAGGCCATCGACGACAGCCACCTGATTGTGTCCGTCTCTGGCAGCGAGTACTACGTCCCGCTGCTGTCCTTCGTGGACAAGGAGCAGTTGGAGCTGGGCTGCACGGTGCTGCTGCACGACCGCCAGCACAGCGTGGTCGGGGTGCTCAAGGACGATGTCGACCCCCTCGTCTCGGTGATGAAGGTGGACAAGGCGCCGACGGACACGTACGCGGACATTGGCGGTCTAGAGTCCCAGATTCAGGAGATCAAGGAGGCCGTCGAGTACCCGCTCTCCCACCCCGAGCTGTACGACGAGATTGGCATCAAGCCGCCCAAAGGAGTCATCCTGTACGGTGTGCCCGGCACTGGCAAGACCCTGCTCGCGAAGGCCGTCGCCAACCAGACCAGCGCGACCTTCCTCCGTGTCGTGGGCTCTGAGCTGATTCAGAAGTACGCCGGGGAGGGCCCCAAGCTGGTGCGGGAGCTCTTCCGCGTGGCCGAGGAGAACTCGCCGGCCATCGTCTTCATTGACGAGATCGACGCCATCGGGACGAAGCGGTACGACACGGATAGCAGCGGCACAAAGGAGGTGCAGCGCACGATGCTCGAGCTGCTCACCCAGCTCGACGGGTTTGACAGCAACACGGACGTCAAGGTGATCATGGCGACGAACCGCATTGACACCCTTGACCCCGCCCTCATCCGCCCTGGCCGCATTGACCGCAAGATTGAGTTTCCCTTCCCTGAGGAGAAGACGAAGCGCATGATTTTCGAGATCCACACCAGCCGCATGTCGCTCGCGGAGGACGTCGACATTGGCGAGTTCATTCACGCAAAGGATGAGATGAGTGGCGCCGACATTAAAGCTATTTGCACCGAGGCCGGGCTGCTCGCGCTGCGCGACCGCCGCATGAAGGTGTGCCAGGCCGACTTCCTCAAGGGGAAGGAGAATGTGCAGTACCGCAAGGACAAGAACGCCTTCAACCGCTTCTACTTGTAATGTGGCACCGTGTGGGGAGAGTCTCTGTTGATGACTATGGTGGTAGGGGGGAAGGGTTGCTTTCGGAAGCAGCTCCCCACCCCTTCCACTGACTCGACATGAGCACGCCCCTGGGTGCTAGCGGCATCGCCCCCATCCACTCATTACTATTGTGGCTGCTGTTTGTTGTTACTACTTGTTGATGCTGTTGTGTTGTGTGGGGTTGATGGTGCCGTCGGCGATGGACGATGGACGATGTCGTTTGCCACCTGCACCCACCCCACCCATCCTCGGTTTCCTTCATCCTCCTCTCTCTCTCCTCGTTCTACCTTTCTTTCCCTTGATGTCTTCCTGTTTCACGCACATTTGTGTGTGTGTCTGTGTGTGTGTCTGTGTGTGTCTGTCTTGACGACGCGATGCGCTTCTCGAAAGCAAGAAGAAGTTGAATGATTCCAGGCATGTCAATAGCACGAGGAAGCACGGTGTCTCCGCCATGGAGATGTCACGCCTTTCCCTTGCCCCCGTCCCCCAGCCCTTGCCGCAGACTCGGTAGCATGGGGGGGGGGGGGCCAACAAGTGGTGAACAGCAGCTCACATGGGAATGGTCTTTCCCTCGGCATCTGTTCACGTTCCCCTCCCCGCTCTCCCCCTTTCCTCTGGACGCTGTTCTGCGTGTTCCCGCGCAATCCGGCGGTGTTTAGTAGCTGTGTGTATCTATAAACGACAAGAAGAAAACAACGAGCGGCAAGCATTGCGCAGCGGCAGTGCAAAGGCACCCTCTCTCCTTCTCTCTTCCTTTTCTTTCTTCCGTTTCCTTCTCGCACATCCATCTCACACAATACGGGATAAAGTAGCAACGTTGCGCAGCAGGCAACGCACGCACACACACACACACACACATACCCACTCCCAACAGGGACCCGCTGCTCTGATTGACTTTGGTTTGATTTGCCTTCTCCTTTTCCTTTGTGTTCTTTCCCTTTGCCTTCCTCGTCTTTCCGCCCCCCCCCCCCCCCCTCTCTTCTCTGCATCCACTCCTCCTCTTCCCCAAAAAAGACGAGAGCGAAGTCGAGGAATCGCTCCTTCGACATGGGCAACTCCCACGGCGGCTCCTTCGCGGGCTCCCCCCGCAGCACCGCCAAGGCACAGGCGACGGACAATAGCCACAACAATCATAACAACCCGCTAGTGACACCCAGGACACCTTCGGCTGCTGCGGCTGCTGCCGGCGGTGGGGGCGGTGGCGGCAAGTCGGCCACTGCTGCACAAAACGGCATCGGTCGCAGCAACAACAACAACAGTAACATGGAGAGCAGTCTGGGCTGGAGCTCGAGCTTTGACGGACCGGTCATCGGTCCTGGAAGCGCCATGGAAAGCTTCAGCGTCAACACGGACACGCGTGGGGACTGGGATGGGCAGCAGCACCAGCACCAGCGTCCACTTCCGCAGACATTTGCCCCCCACCCTCCGGCCAACGCAAGCCCGGGCAGCAACAGCTCACCTCGCGCGCGAAGGGAGCAGCAGCAGCAACTTGCCCTCTTTCCTGCTACTACACCGCCCAAGAACACAGAGAGGAATACCAGCAACAGGAACAGTAATGCGAACAACACCAGCATGGCGGGTAGCAGCACCGGGGCACTCGCGTCGTCGGAAAGGGGGAGCTCCAACCTGATAGACATGCTGAGCCTGAACGACTGCTCGATCAGTGCCTCTCTGCAGCGGGTGAACTCGCTCAACCGCGGTGGAGGCGATGGCAACGGGCCCAACGCGGCTGGCGCCAGCAGCGAGAAGGACGTCGTCCCCCCACGTCCACCCGTCTCAATGGAGGAGGCCAGGGACCTGTTCGAGGTCCTCTTCAGCCCCGTCACGGAGGGAACCATGGAATGCATACAGTCCGGCTTCCTGACACGGGAGCTGTACGGCAACCTCGCCGAGTTCTTCAACCCCTTCCTCGGGGACGACCCGTACAAGAAGAAGTGGTACGTGGACAACACCATGCGCGTCGTCATTGGGCGGGAGCGCTGGCGCAGCTCCCGTGAGCTGGAGATTACCTCGACGCCGACGCGAGAGCAGACGCGGCTGCTTGTCCAGCTACGCAAGGACTACACCGACATGCTGCGCGACATGCTGCTGGAGATGGCCGACGTCCTTGACGGGCCGGTGCACAGACGAAAGCAGGTCTCACTTAGGGACCAGGTGGCGCTCTTCAACGCGAGCAAGGAGGCGGCGCGCGCGGCCGGAGGCGGCAGGCAGGCAGGCGCCACGACGGCGGCGGGCGGCAACGGTGGCTACTCCGCTTCCCCAAGCTCGAGCGATAGATTGGGCCGTCCCATCGGCAGCCCCGCGCCTGTCACGCCAAATGCCCTCGCCGGCGTGGGCAGCGCGTTCAGCACGAGCCTCCCGCAGGGCACGGGCTACGACGTTATCATGGCCCGCCTCCTGCACGCATCGTCGACCAGCTACGACTGCTACCATCTGCTGGCGAGCCGCATGCAGAGGAACTTCTTCTCGGGAGTGGGCAACACGGAGTACTGGAGCGTGCTGACGCCCGTGGTGTGGCCCGAGGTGGGGTGCTTCTACATGACCGCTGCGCAGGTGGCCGCCCAGAACTTCTTTGTCCCGCTCAGCAAGCGGGTGGAGCTACTGCAGGCCTGGGGGGCACGACGAGCCCAGGACTCGGCGGTGGGCAAGCTGAGTACGCGTGGGGACGGTGCCAGCAGCGGCAGGCTCTCCAACAGCAGCAGCGGTGGCGAGATGCTGATCGACTCGCCGTCCAGTCTCTTCTCGGCTGTCCGGAACATGGCCTTGGTGCTCACCACGGCGTGCTCGTCCTTGGTGCTGCAGGTCCTCATCGATCTGGCCGACGCGATCAAGATGCGCCAGAACTTCCGCAGCTTAAAGGCGCGTGCCAAGGAGCAGCACATGCGGCTCGAGGACCTCATTGGCAAGGATGCGATGCCGAAGCGCCACTACACTGGCGACGCCGGCAACGACATCAACGAGTGGAAGGAGTTTGTCATGGCGGAGGAGATGACGCTGCCGGTGCTGACGAAGCTGCTGGTGCAGCGCTTCCACGAGAAACCCGCGAGTAAGGAGCGGGAGGCGCGGCTGGCGAAGGAGTTCTGGGTGCTGTTTACAGTGCTCGAGAGGGGCCTTGGGAACCAGAAGTGCTTGCCCACAGCCGCGATCGGCTCCCTCGTGCTCAAGTTGATGTTCCTCATTGGGGGCGGGCAGCGCTCCATCCAAGCGGATGACCGGCGTGTGCCGTCCGGGTCACGGCAGTCCACCGACGACCTCAGCCTCGCGCACATGCTCGACGTGCCCGTGCTCAACTACATTTGCTGGGTCGCCTGCATGCTGGGCATGCCGGTGATGGCGCCAAAGGGCTCGCTGCTGCGGAAGCGTCACGAGCGGCCGCTCAACTTCATCGAGGCGGACGAGATTGCCGGGGTGATGCGGGTGCTCTTCCAGGAAGTCGGGGCCCTCCCGCCGGGCAACGAGTGCCCCACCGCGTTCAGCGCCTGGCTTCCCCTCTTCCCCTTGTACGCCGTCAACACGGAAGGCAAGCGCACGCTGATGTACCTCTACTCGGTCCAGGCCTGCGCGACGAAGCCGTTGCCGCTGGTGATTCAGAAGGACATGGTCCTGCAAAGCTACGCCGCCATCATCACGGAGCACGTGAACGGCTTTGAGAGGGCCCTGCCAGCAAAGAGGTCCAGCCGCGCAGGCCAGCTCGGTCCAGGCGCAAAGGCGCCGATCGGGGCGGAAAAACTACCGGAAAGGGAGGCGCTGAGGGACTGCTTCGACCCCGACCGCGTCACGAGCTATCTCTTTCAGCCGACCATGACGGCAGGCTACGCCAAGATGCAAAGCGACACCAAAGGGAAAAAGAAAAAGAAGCAAAGTAAGCAAACCTCCTCCTCTGGTGGCGGGGTCGCGAAGCCCGTGGAGCTGTCCAAGATTCGGGCAGCCGGTGGTGGTGGTGGTGGTGGCACTGCCATGGGCAACTCTTCCCGCGCCGGTGGGAACAACAGCCTCAGCTCTCCCAGTCGGAGCAGCAGCACCAGCCTGCGCCGCGGGGTGACCGGACCAGCGGCCGCCAAGTCCTCCGCCGTTGTCGTGGTGCCGGAGGATGACAAGAACGACCCACGCGAGCCGATGAACTACCAGTTCGACGGCCCCAATGTTCTGTTTGAGATGGGGAGCAGTGCCTCCTCCGGCGAGGAGGAGAGCAATGAGAGCAACCCATTGGAAAACAACAACCTCGCCAATGGCGCCTCCCGTCCCGGCACCGGTGCCGCCGCCGTGGCCCAGCCGCTAACAGCCAAGGCGATTGCTGCTATCCAAGGACAGCGGACCCCGCCACCAAACCTGCCGTACAGCAAAGGTACTCCGGGCGTAACGGAGGACGACAACGGCTCCGACAGCTCCGACGGTAACAGCAGTTGCAGCACGCTGCTGGATGCGAACATGAACATTGACGCCTACACCTGCGTCTCGCCAGCGGCACAGCTGTACCTGCGATGTGCCAATGAGGCCATCGTGAAGCGCCACAAGTCCACCGAGCTGACCCCGTTCGTCACAACGGAGCTGTACCGCAACATGTCCGCGCTGAAGGCACACAAGCCCGACGTGCACGCCGACATCCAGAAGCACCTGCAGGCTCTTTCTGTCAGGAGACATCGGAACGAGGTGCGCGGCCACGCCGGCGACGCTGTCCTTATCCTGCGCTGGACAAGTGCGGAGCCCATGGTGACCTTTCAGCCCGGCGACCTGCTCTCCATCACGGTGGAGCGTCCCAGCGGCAACAACGGCTCCTTCAAGTACTTTAACAACATCTCCCGCCGCGGCTCCTCTGTGATTGCGACGGCGAACGAGGAAGAACCTCACGTGGGCTCTCGCTACATGAACGGCAATCACGGCAATCACAGCAACAACAACAACATTGCTGGTGTCGGCATCATGTCGCCGCCGCCGCCGGGGGCCCCACATGGCAGCCGCGCCACCCGCCGGCACTCCGTCACGATTGAC
The DNA here is from genome assembly GCA_030849825.1 of Herpetomonas tarakana. Taxonomy (NCBI): domain Eukaryota; phylum Euglenozoa; class Kinetoplastea; order Trypanosomatida; family Trypanosomatidae; genus Herpetomonas; species Herpetomonas tarakana. Next base: position 36,494 of record JASAOB010002782.1, read on the forward strand.
GCGATCGACCCTGACACAAACGGCGGTGGCGGCACCCGCGCGATGAAGCGGGCCGGCAAGGCGGGAGGCGGCGGCGGTAGTGGGGGAGCTGTGCCGCTCTCGTCGTCCGAGGTGGGCCAGGGCGGGTACTGGAGAGCCGTGACGCATGAGTTGGACGAGGACGCATCCTCCTTCATGGATAACGGGAGCAGCATCGGCAGCACCGAAGAGCGTCTTCGGCATGCAACCAGTGTCCAGCTCACCGTGCGCAGCACCTCGGACCCCGCCCTGATGCGTCAGTGCAAGCGGGGCAACGAGGTTATCATGCTTGTGAAAGCGTCCACAACGGAGCTGCCTGACGTGTGCAAGATTCTCAGCATCGGTCACGAGCGCGCCAACATGTCCCCCTTCTACTACATGGAGGGGGACATTAGCATGTGCTGGACCAACACCCGCCTGATCGCGTCCATCGTCGCTGGGGCCAACGCACAGCGGGAGAGCCCGTTTGGCAACAACGGCAGCGAGGACGGCGGCACCGGCAACGACCTCCTGCAAGTCCACCCCGGCGGCTACACCAAGGAGGAGCTGAAGCGCATGTTCTATTCCATCGGCGTCCTCCTCGGCAACGCCATCATCAACGCCGTGTTCTTCTCCGTCCCCCTGGCCCCGCTGTGCTTCTGGCTCTTCAAGAAGACCGCGCAGACCGGGGACCACACCTTCGCCTCCTTCTCCTGGCTCGAGCCCAGCCACGGCAACTTGCTCTCCCCGGCCATGGTGCTGAACAACGCGTACGACATTCTCAACCTTAGCGACAGGAAATACCTCGACTTCCTGCACGTCCGCGGACTGACGAAGCCGGAGAAGCTCACCTTTCCCCTCGTGAAACGCGATGTCGTCAGCGTGCCCAAGGCACCGACGACGACGACGAACGCGAGCATAGCGAGCCTCAGGCAGCGTACTGGCAGCGAGGAGAACTACGGAAGCCCGTCGCCGTCGACGAGCGCGCGGTTGAGCGGGAGCCGGGTAAGCGCGCACACCTCGGAGAACGGCAGCAGCCGCAGTGGCAGCCTGCGCAACCACCCATCCGACGCAGTGCCCATCAAAGAGTATCTACGCATCATTGACTTCTACAACAACCACGGTGGTCCCAGTCGTCTCCGAGCGGGCACTTCCACGAGTAGCAACAACATCGGCAACCACCAGCAGCGGCACCTGCGGAGCGACAGTGGCGATGGGAACAGCAGCATGACCACCATCTTGCCGCAGGATGCGGCACAAGTCCGCAAGGCACTGGAGTCGCTGCCGTCCCGTGAAGACTACATCTCCCTCTACCTCGTCAACGAGATTGCCTGGAGCATGGCATCGCGCGACTACCTCGGGACCGATGTGAAGGAGCTGTGGGGGTGGATGGCAAAGGGCTTCGCCACCTCGCCCATTGCACACAGTCCTCTCATGACACACTGCTGCTCCCGCGTCATTCGCGAGGTGCTCTGCATGCCCATTAGTGGAAAGAAGTACACCAACGAAGGATAAGTAGAACTGATAGAGGAGGAGGAGGATGAGGGGGCTCACCAAAAGCCCCCCATGTTAAACATGTTCAAGAAAGACTGTAGATATTACGGTTATTATCATTTTGTGTACGTTTCTCTTTCTCTCCTCTCTCTTCCCGCTGCTCCTTCCGCTCTCTTCCTCAAATACTACTACCTACATGCCTGCCCGCCTGCTTGCTCGTGCAGACACGCAGCCCCCTCCCATTTAAATGCGCGCACGTGATGGCTCATGTCCTCTACCATTTTTGTCCTCTTTCCTTCCTCCTTTCGCTCTCCCTCATTCCTTCTCTCCCCCCTCCACTCTCCTGCAATATCTCTAACAGCGCCTTACCAACGCGTTCTGTACATATGCATCGTTGTGAACCACACACACACACACACACACACAGCACACACCTACCCACATGCGTGGGGGGTGCGCGTTAAATCCAGTTCTTTTTAGTCATCATCATGTAGACAGACACGTACATAGTCACTTGCAGACGCCGGTTTTGTTTTGATCTCGTTCCTTCCTCCTTAACCTTCTCTCTCTCTCTCTCTGTTCTCTCCCGTTTCTCTGTTGGCTTGATGATGATGATGATGTCTATTTCTCACCTTCCCCCCAGCCAACTCGCTGCTGCTTCTTCCTCTGATCCGGGAAGAAACACGATGTTGCTGTTCTCACTTCATTCTCCTTCCCCCCTCCCCCACTCGACTCCGTGCCGAATACTTTTACGCTATTTCTGATATTAATGCTTATTACTGCTGCTACGACTACTGCTCTTCTCCTGTCTTTCCCTCCACCATGATGATGATGATGAGACTCTTCGCTGCTGCACCGCCGCCGGGGCCAGCTGCTGTTGCTGGTCTTGTTCCTGTGCCTACTCCCTTGTCAGAGTGTGCACTGTGTGACTTGCACACGCCTTCCTCTGTCACCCACCCCCCCCCCCCCCCCTCCCTTCGCCGACCACCTCCTCTCCATTTCCTCCTCCTCCTACCCAAATGTCTCGTCTGCTGCTGAACTCACCAGGAACAACAAACTTGCTCTGTACATATTCCTTCACTTCTCCCCCTCCTCCATCGTTTCTTTCTCCTTCTCTCTCCTTCACCTCTCCACCGTAGTAGTACACACGGGGCGTCTCCTCCTTTACCCTTAACAACAGCAACTCAAACACCCAGACACACACGCACACACACTTCATGTCATCGTCTGACTCCCATACACACACACTTCCCTTCTCCTCCTCCTCCATCACCCTATGCAACTCCGAAATGAAAAGCGAACGTGAATGTGTATGGTGTGTGTCGTAGGACTACGCCTGCTGCTACGCGAAGGCAAACAACGGAGGGGGTACAAGAAAACCTGTAGGGAGACTCCGTCTCCCCTCCCCCTCCATCTCCCTATCTTCACCACAAAGAAGGATGTAATGTGCATGTGTGTTAATGGGTCCATCCTTCCCATCTCTCGCCCTCTCTCTCTCTCTCTGTCCCCCACACCCCTCTTGCCCCGTTCCTTCCACACACACAGAAAAACTTAAGAGGACTTCACACACACCGCCAACCCGTACATAAGCAAAGACACAAAAGCCTCCCTTCCCCTTCCTTTTTAGTGCTCTTGTTTCTTGTTTCATCTGTGGAAAGCCATTGGAACAGAGGAGCTACAAGTGGCCCCATCCACCCACCCACCGACCCTTTCTTGCCTGGCCCTGGAGACGACGGGAAGGCACTTCTTCGTTGTCTGTTCTCCTCCTGCTCGTCGGTGCTTCCATTAACTCCCTCGTGCACACCCACCACACACACACACACACGCACCTGCATCACCACAACAGCCCTCTCTCTTTCCCTCTTCTTGTCCCTCCCCCTCCTCCTCTCTGCTATATTCCTTCCGCTTCCTCCATTGCCCCTTCCCCTCTCTCCACTCTATTACTTTAGGTCCTTTGCAGACTCCTCCTTCCCTTCTATTTGTCCCCTTTCTCTCTCCCATTGAAAAAGAAGAAGAACAGAAAGTACTTGAACCCACCTCCCTCCCCCCAGTCATCAAAAGTTGTATTGCACCCCCTTTCTGTGTTCCCCCTCTCTCTGTGGAAATCCCTCGCTTTGCCGTGGCGATACCAGTTATACGTGGCACACGTGTCGTGCAGTCATCTTTCGTCTTCATCTTCCTTCTTCCTTCTTCCTCCCCCTTCCCCCTTCCCCCTTCCCCCTTCATCTCCCCCTCCCCCCCCCCCCCTCCTCTCGCTCTCTCCCTCATCTCTTCCCTTCCCTGTTGCACAGCAAGGGGGGATACCTGAGCTCCTCACCACCACGAAGCGTCCGACAAGGCACAGACAATCTCCTTCTTTGCGTCCATACACACTCCTTATTGCCTCTTCTTGTACATACCCTGCCCCCCTCCCCTCCCCTCCGATCTCTCTTTTCCTCTCTCTCTACTCCTTCTCATCGACACAGCTCAAGTATATATTATACATGTAAACATCTTTTTGCCAAGCTTCACAACTACAACTATCATCATCACCATCATCAGAATCATCATAATCATTAATACTCTTTCCTGCGTGAACGAATCTTTGCGCCTCATTGCTCCCTCCTTCCTTCCCTTCTCTATCTCTCTTTTTTGCGACGATATATTGAAATCAACCAACACTTAGCTTCGGTGTGTTTGTGTTATTCTAAAGTGGCCTTATCCTCTCCCTCTTCCTCACCACACCTCTCCCCGTGTGGTCACACACACATACACACACCCCGCCACAAGACGACCCAAGGCATCGGTGGCCACACTCCCCACACCACACACACACACACACACACACCCCGCCACAAGACGACCCAAGGCATCGGTGGCCACACTCCCCACACCACACACACACACACACACACCGCGCGCGAAGGACCGCTTTCGTTCACTTCAGCAGCACATCTCCTCCTCCTCCTCCTGGCGGTGCCGGCTCGCAAAGCCAAGCGGAGTCACGACGAGTAGTAGTGTGAAGTGAGCGCTAACCTCGAGATAAACTTAAGAGAGAAGAATCGGCCACCGAAGCCTAAATGGGTAGCGGTGTGTCCACAACGGGGAAAGTAGCCAACGGACAGGCGGACACCTACCCCACGACGTGGGCAAGCGGCTTGCACAGCACGCCCACCAGCGACGACACAACAACCCATCAAAGCCATAGCCGTCACCCCTACAGGGACCGCCGTTCCAACTCCATGGACAAGACCAGCTTCGCCAGCAACACTCGCAGTCCCCTCCATCCACAGCAACCACAGAAGAGGGGACCCTTCACCTCCCCCTCCGAGGCCAACAGTAGCAGAGGCACGACGAGGAAGGGGGGCAGTACCGACAAGGACAACGCGCTCCTCGCGGCCGGGGATGACGAGGGCAGCCAAGACCCGGTGGCGGCGGCGGCGACCACGCCAACGGCTCCCCTGCCGAACGGCTCTCGACTTCCATCGCTGCCTCCTCCGCTTGCAACGTCCATGTTACCCCACAGACACACTGCGAGTGGGCGTCGGCCGCAGCCCGCCTCCTTGGAGAGCAGCCGAGCCTCCGCCGCTGTGTCAGCCAGGAAGTCAAACCGACGTGCCCCAAATGCCCAGCGACTTGACGAGAGCCTGCGAGCGAAGAGCAGTGCCGGCGTCTCGCTCTCGTCCCCGCAGGGCAATGGTACTTCACTCGCTTCTGTTGCTGCTGTTGCCGCCACGACGACGACGATCCCGGAGAACGGCAGCGATAGAGAGGAGCTTGTCTCGCTGGAGCGGACGGCGACGGTCGTGGAGGCTCTCCGGGAAGTGCTGCGGGTGGGCAAGAAGGGCGAGCTGGAGTGCATCACGAGCGGCTTCGTGTCGTACGACGACTACGCCTTCATCGCGGAGACGCTCAAAAGTCTGTCGGATCGATTTCTCCAGATCACGAGCACGAAGCACCGTGACGGCAACCAGCAGTGTGAGGGCAGTCTCGCGGACGGCAGCACCGCAGAGTCGCCGGGCCCCACCCCTGCCGGCGCCATCGCCACACTTTCCAGCCAGGTTCTTAACAGCTACGGTTATCGGCACCGTGAGACAGAGCCCAGCTCCCCCTTTGATGCCCAAGGGGCCGCCGCCGCCATTAGCAACATGAAACAGCCCTTCTCGCCCACAATGGTGTCGGTCGCGTCGACAACGGGGACGACGGCGGTGGTGGAGCCGTGGGAGGTGGAGGAGCCAACGGCAGAGTGGCTGACCCTTCGTCACAAACTGTTACACTACACGCTGCCGAGACGAGAGCGACAGCCACACGCGCGAGTGACAGAGACCCCCACTGTGGTTGACGAAGAACAAAGGCACACGTCGCCACCCAGGCCCGACAGCCCAACAGCCGACACGTTCGCCGCGTCTGTCACGTCGCCCACGTCGCCTGCATCCTCCACGGCGGCCAGCTACGTTGCGCGTGCTTTGCGTGGCATGGACAGCGCGAACACCTTGTCCACCGATACCACCGGATCCACCACCACCGCCGCCACCGCCGGCAGCTTCACGAGCGGGGATAAAAGGACACGACAGCACCCCACGAAGCCGCGGCCACCCACGCTGCGCACCGCATCGGTGCACAGCTATGGATCGGACTGGCAAGACGACAAGAGCAACAATGGTAGCATGGTCGGCGGCCTGCCACGCACCGGACACCCTAATTACGCGAGCCCATACATGAACAGTCCCCTCACCATTGAAGAGCTCCTGTCCATCACCGAGCGGGACGATGTGCTCGCGTACTTCTTGAGTGGTGCCTCCCTGAGCGACAACGCCCTGCGGTCGAAGCTCAAGGTGATGCCGCCGTCCAAGGTGTTCACCTTCTTCTTCGTCTCCCGCACGCGAAAGACGTTCAAGACGGCAGCCTTGTCAGCGGGCAACCGCAGGGGCTCGTGGGGCAACCCCGCGGCGACGATAGAGGCGGAGCACTTCTTCTTCTACCAAGAGGAGAAGATGATCAAGAAGCTGATGCTCAAGACCATTGCCCTCTCCGCAAAGTACCTGGACAAGTTCTCCGCCTCGCTGCCGATGGGGGTGCAGGCGCGGCTGAACCGCAACAACTACCTCTCGCCCTCCCATCCCGTCATCTCCAGCCTCGTCTCCTGCGTCTCCGCCGGCCGCGCGGCAACCCAGAAGGCGTTCCAGAAGGAGTACTTTGTATCCATGCAGGAGCGTCTGGAGCTCATCTCGCGCACCATCAGCCGCCGGGTCCGCCTCACGGACAAACTCGGCAGCGGCACCGGCAGCAGCATCCACAGCAGCACGCTGAGCAATCCATGGCAGCAGCAGCAGCGCACTGGCGCGGAGGCCCGCATGTTGGGCACGGGCCCGTCCTCCCCGACTCCACCACCACGTGCGCCAGCCGTGGCGTCGACGCCACACACCTTCACGTCCGCCGAGGAGCTACTTCTCTGCGTCGCGCAGCTCTCGTCCTTTGCGAGCAACATGATCTCCTCCTTCTCTCTCTGCGCAATGCTCGCCATCAGTGCCCGCATCGCCGAGTGTCGCACGGCGGAGAAGCACCGCCAGCGCGTGCGACGAAGGACCTGCGGAGACTCCGCCACCGCCAAAGCAGCACGATGGAGCAACGTTGCTCTAACGACAGTGCCGGCGACAACGGGGCCCGACGGTGGTGTCCTGACGCGTATGCAGGGCCAAAACAAGGGAGGTCGACGGGAAAGTCTGCGGCAAGGTAGGGCGTCCCACCACACCACCAGCATGCGATCGCGGAGGAAGCGGCGCAACACCTTTTACCGCGCCTTGCACGAGCCAACCGCCAACGACGCAGAGGACCCGACAACCTTTGAGAAGATCCACAAAGGGGATGTCTTCTTCAGCCCCACCTTCGACCAAGACAGCGAGCACCAAACAGACGAGGAGGACGACGATGATGTCCGCACGTGGGCCAACGCGGAAGCTGCCAAACGCGGGGGACGCAGCGGCGGCCTTGACAGCGACAGTAGCAGCGACTACGACGAGGAGGAGGAGGACGGCGAGTCGGAGCTGCTCCACTTACCGCACTTTGTGGAAGGCTACTGCCAGACGTACGCGAACCTCTCCAGCAAAGCCCTCGACACGATTCGCCGCCGACACCCGAACGTGTTCCTTCTCATTGGCGGCGAGTTCGCGGAGGACCCCGCCCCATCCCCGCGTGAGGAGAACCCGGCCAAGGAGCCTGCGAACCCCGACCGGAAGATTGAGCGCAACATGGCCGATCCAATCTTTGACACCGCCAACGCGCTCACCAGCGGCGCCACCGAAGCCGAAGTCGACGCCGACGCCGACGCGGCAGCGGAGGGGGCAAATGCCAAGCGCAACAACAACCCCCTTGCCAGGCCCACCACCCTCGCGATGGCCGTCTCGCTGCTCGTCAAGCTCATCTTTCTCTTCACGGGTGGCGTCAACAACATCGCGGCGGATGACCGCCGCGCAAATGTGCTGAAGCTGCTTGAGACGCTCCCTGTGCTGCCACACAGGGAGGGCAACGGTGGCAAGGGCAGGAAGAGAATGAAGAACACGCGAGACCGCGTGGGCACGGCGGCGGCAACCGTTGAGGAACTGCTGCGCCAGTGCGAGGCCCCGGGGTCCTTCAAGTTCCCAGAGGACGTCGCCCTCGAGGCGGCGCTGCGCATCCCGGCGCTCTCGCGCCTCACCCTTCTCGCCCGCGCGCTGAACCTGGAGGAGGACCTTGCCCTCATTGAGAAGCTCACGCACAAGTCACGCGTGCTGCGCGGCCTACCCGACAGGGAGCGCGAGAGGCAGGCGAAGAACATTGCCAAGGTGGAACGGAAGAGGAAGGAGCTGGTGTACCGGCTTGTCGGCAAAGCGGAGAGCTGCGCCGCGTGCTGGCGCATCTTCTTCCAGTTCCTCGGGCTCCTGCCCATTGGCGACCGCTGTCCACGCGAGTTCGGCGAGTGGCTCTCCATCTTCCCATTCTACGCGCTCAACGACACTGCGAAGGAGCAGATGCTGCTTGTCCACGGCATCCTTGCCAACTACGCCGCTCCACTGAAGCGCGAGAACAGCGACGACGACCCCATCAACAGCATGACCACACCGTCCGTCAATGCCGCCAACACGCACGGCAACGCCGAAGACAGCGGCAGCGGCGGCGACCGCGCGAACGACGTCGCGCCTCTTCGCACCTTGATGACCCCGGAAACGATCCCCGATCTGCACCTCGTAACCCTGTGCCCGATCCTGCGTGACCATGTCCTGCGCTCGACGGCCGAGCTGCTCCACAGACAGCAGCAGCTCGGCGAGCTCCTTGCTCACCAGCACGGCCTCCCGTGGGAACAGCGGCAGACACGCCCGACGCTGCTCTTGGCCGCTGCCGACAGGGGGAACCCTTTGACAGACTCCGCAGCCACGACGCCACGACACCAGCACGACTCCACCATCCGCAACGATAATAACAACAGCAGCAACAATAGCACCACCCCTGTGGGGAAGGACGGCCCCAGCGGCGGCGAGGAAGCCGGTGTCGGTAGGGGTGAGGAGGTGGAGGAGCCGCCCACCGCGTCCTTCTTCTCCCCCATCTTCGCCACCCGCGAGCACGGCATGGAGACGACCCCAGGCACACGCAGAGACCTCTACGAGCTGTGCGCCAGGGAGTGCGAGGCCCGCTTCCTGCCGGATGTGGTCTTGTCGCTCTCCGGTGCCGCCCACCTCGCGCTGGTCGCCGGCGACATTGGCCGCCTCGATCCGGCCCTGCTCAGGACATGTACGGGAGGCGAGAGGCGAGGGAAAGGCAGTGCCGCCGACGCGGCGCGGCAGCAGCATCGGCTGCTGGCGGACAAGTACAGAAACCAGGCCGTCGTCGTCGTCACGTGGGAACACAGGAACACGATGAGCACGTCCGGCCTTCCGGCGTCGGCGCTGTCGTACGATCCGATCCGTGTTGGTGATGAGCTGACCGTGGAGCTGACAAATGTGGAGTCGATGTCGGTGGTGCTGCCCACGGACTCCCTCACGAGGGGCACGATTAAGGACAACAACCAGACGAACAGCAACAGCAGCAACCCAGGCACCGCCTCGGCGCAGGAGTGCATGTGCAGCGCCGCCACCACCGCACCCAGCAGCGGGAGCAGCCCAGCGGACCCCAGCACAAGCGCCATCTCCAAGCTCGCGGGGTCTGTCACGGACGCGAAGGAACGCTCCCGGAAGACAACCGAGACGACCGCGCAGGAGCTTGACCGCAGCCGCACCGCCCTCGCCGTCGCGCGCTACAGGTCCAAGCTGATGCTGCTACAGCAACAGAAGCAGCAACGCGGCTCCACCCATCCGCTCGTGCCGTCCCCCACCACACCCAGCGTGTCAGCGAACGCTGCCTTCGTCACCCCACCGTCGACGCCGGCGGCCATGGACCCGCTTGTGGGGCTAATGCCAGCGGCAAAGCCGGCAGCAGCGACTGGCTACGCCCTCTACCATCATCAGAGCAAGCACCATCACCACCACCACGACCGTCACGTGGCCACGGCGTCAGCGGCAGGGGAGGAGCAGGACTTGGTCGACAGGTGCAACGCTAACCACGACCGCCTCAACCTGGTGATCCAGGGGGACAACCGCTACGTCGTTCTCGCTGCCCTGGACGGCGCGGACCCGCACCAGCAAATCGTCGTCCTCAACACGAACTACAACACCTTCCAGCACGCCTTCCCAGCACCGTCGTCGCCAACGGCAGAGCGCCGAGGCGGAAGCCGCGGGTGCGAGCGCAGCACCAATGGCTGTCGCGTGGGCTTGGATCATCGCTACATCGTCTCCGCGTTTGTGCACCACCGCAAGAACAACCCACCACTGATGGCAACGGCGGATCAGCGGTACACGTGGACAAACCCGCAGTACGGGGTGCAGTGTTGCCGTGCCCTGAGCCACAATGGCGCGCCGCCGACTGCACCAGCACCTCACCACGCTGCTTCCACCACCTCCACCACCACCACACCCGTGATGGACAATACGCCCTTCACCATGGGGTTCCTCCTGGGCAACGCCCTGTCGAACGGCAACGTACTTCAGACTCCGCTGGCACCGCTCGCCTTCCGCTTCATCTCGCGTGTGCTGCGGTATGAGAGCCTCTTCCAGACCGACATCTTCGCCAGCGCGGACGCGGGCAGCGACGCGAACGCCACGGCCAGCAGCGAGAACAAGAGCAGCAGCGGCAGCCCCATCAGCAGCAGCAGCAGCATGTACGGCACCTTGGAGAACATCCTCAACATCTCCCCCGCGGACGCCTCGTTGATAGAGCTCAGTACCCGCGAGAAATCGCTGATGCTGCTGTTGCAGGATCCCGTCACCATTCTTGGGTCCTTCGAGTGGGAAGGCAAGGACCGCAGCGCCAATGCCACGGTGGCGCTTACCGAGCCCGGAGACGAGAACAACGGCGACAACGCGGCAGCCGTGGGGATCCGAAAGGACATCCTCTATCGCCTTACGAAACGCTTCGCGCAGGAGGTGACGGACGGGCTTCTGCTCAACATTCGCGGCAGCGGTGGGGGAGACGGGGACGGCAACGGCGAGGGCAACACACTGACGGCGCGACAGCGGCGCCGCGAGGAGAGTATGCGGTTCTGGCTCGAGGTCATCCGTGGGGTGAAGCAGACGTCCTTGGTCAGGACACCGCTCTTCTTCCAGTCCTCCTCCCGCACGATCCAGCACCTGCTCTGCGGCCCCGGCAACGACGACGAGAGCAAGCCCTTCTCCTTCCTTGGCAACTTCATCTTCTCCATCACGGACAGGGTGCGCACGCGCGCCTATGGAGACTTCTTGTTCAAAACCATCCTCACGTGCCTGGAACATGATTTCACCAATGCGGAGAAGCGAGCCCTGCTCAAGTTCATCACGGGCAAGAGTCTGCTCTCCCGCCAGTCCCACTACGAGCGTAATGAGTTCATCTTCATTCAGTTCCAAGTTGCTCTGGACGAGCGCAAGACGCTCCGTGAGGATGCCACCGAGCCCGTGCCCGCGGCAGGCGGAGGAGGAGGAGAGGAACCAGACGGGGCCAACCGGTCCTTCGCCTCGCCGGCGGACTTCGCCGCTGTGGCCGCTGCTGCGACGGAGCCTCGCGACGACGATGGGAGAAGAGGTGGTGCGGGCTCCGACGACGTGACGCCGTCGTGTGTGATCACGAGAGTAACGCCCGTCATGTGCGACGCCTTCCTGGCCCGCCTACCCTCCGCCCACGACTGTGCCAACATGCTTGAGATCCCGTGCTACTGGGACTTCCTCCTCGTTGGCGCCGACTCCAAATACACCCAAAGCAAGATTGAGCACGCGATCGAGGAGGAGAAGTTCGTGCGGCGCGACAGGAAGGGTGGTGGTGGTGGTGGTGCGGCAGCCAGCCAGGAGCTGACCGAGGACGAGATGCGGGCGATCGCACACAATGTCCTGCACAGCTACCCCCTGCACCTGTCCGATGTCAACGCCGCCTGGGACGAACTGACCATCGAGGAGCAGGCCGAGGTCGGCCGCACGTTCCGTGCACTGCTGGCGGCGCGGCTGCAGGTGGCGGTGGCCAACTCGGCCGCGCAGCAGCAGGGGGCCACGTCGTCGCAACCCACCCCCAGCAGCAGGGCGGGCGGTGCTGACCTCCTCGGCGAGGGCAGGTCCTCTGTCAATTGCTTCCGTAACAGCACCAGCACCAGCACTAGCACCACCACCAGCACGGCGAGGAGCGAGACGCGTCAGGCCATCCACGAGGAGCCCTCGCTCTCCTCCGCGACGACGCTGGGCACGTCTGAGCTTCTGTCCGTTGACTACTACGACGATATGGGCAGTGACGGCGACAACGATGACGTGTGGTACACCTCGGCCCCACCACCACCAGTGGGCCGAAGCTCTGCGTGGAGCATCAGCGAAGCCGACGGCGGCGGTGGCGGGTACAGAACAGAGAGTGTCTCGCGCACCTCGTCTGGCCCGAGGCTGTCGCGCTCGACCCAAATGAGTTGCAGCTGCAATAAACAGAACACCTTGGCAAGCGTGCACTCCCCCCTACCAGCTTTCAGATTCCTGCAGGACGACGATGCACCAACCGCGGCGGGGGCCAGGACCCAGGGGGGCGAGCGCGACCCCTCGGCACAGGAGCCGAACAGCACCGTCGCCGCTGCCTCGGAGGCGAAGAAGAACGTGGAGGAGGGCAACGCGACCGCGGGCACGGACCACAACGGAGGCGCTGAGGCGGAGCAGAAGCAGCAGCGCAGTCCCTCGATAGCGGTCAGCGAGGAGGTGCTGGCTGCGAAGGCGGCGCGTCGGAGGGAGAACATGCACCTGTGGAACGCAGAGGAGTCGCGGGAACTTTTGCGGCAGGACGGGAAATCCCACGGGGCGGAGACGGCGGCGCCCATAAGTGGAAAGTCACCGCAGGACAACGGCGGCGACGGCTTCCGCCTGGCGATCTCCTTCTCCTTTGGGGAGAGCGACACGCAGTTGCCGGCGCGGAGTTCGTCGAAGAGCAGTCAAAGCATCCAAGTGCCACAGAGCACCACCGACACGCTGCCCGCCGATAGCACCGCTGCTGCTGCACAAACCCTGCCGGGCTCCCCTTGCGAGGACCACAACCCGTTGCTGCGCGAGATCAACAACAACACGACGAATCTCGTTGCGCAGGAGCAGAAACTGCAGTCCTACGGCACCGTTGGGGAGAAGCAGCAGCATCAACAGCAGCGGCAGCATCCTAAAGCGGCGGATCGGTCACTGGTCAAGTCTCCCGCCGCTTCAGCTGCGCCATCGTCAGATACGCAGCCCACAACAGCAGACGCACTGTCGCAACTGACTAAGACCACCTCGTCACCCACCGTATCGGCCCCTTTCGCCTCCACGGACGGATCCACCACCACCGTCACCACGACAAGTACGTCGTCGTCGGCGGCCGCGCGCAACAACTCCACCCACAGACAGGATGGGGAGACAGAAGCGAGCGGATCGCAGCTGTTGGTGCCGATGCCGCGCGTGGCGCCGCGTCTGTTGCAGTTCCCCCACGCTCCGGCTCACAAGCGCTCCGCCGCCAACAGCGGCCGCAACTCACCGCACCTGCCCTCTGTCCGCTCCCATATCGAAGTTACGACATCACCAAAGCGCATCACTCGAAAGCCAAGCACAACCCCATGCGCAAGGAGGCGCAAGTTCTCTGATTCCCTAACGGCCGCCGTAGACGCCGTCCTTGGCCAGCCGCTCCCACCACTACCGGAGGAAGCTCCCCACACCAGCGGGAACGGCCGCGCTCCCACCTCTGTAGGGTCGCCTTCGATGGATATCGACAAGATCATTTCGGAACTGTGGCCTACCAACAAGAAACGGCAGCAGTAGCAGTAGCGATAGCGACACTAACATCACGCCATTATCTTTACCGCAGCCGGTAGGTAGAGAAGGGGAACGCCCGCGACGGGGGGGGGGGGCGGAGGGACTGTTGTTGTGAGGTAGTAGGAGGAGAGGGTCCCCCGTATGTATCATGTACATAGTTGAGAAACATGCGGAAGGAAGAAGAGGAGAGGAGAGGATGGAGCTCTACTGCTGCGTCTTCCCCCCCCCCCCTCCTCTGTTGTACACGCACGACGGAAGCGTGCTTGATCTGCACGCATATCCCCTCCTCTCAGTACTGCTCATATGCACACACCCTTTCGTTTACTTTCCTCCCTATCCATCCATCTCCCTCTATGTGCGTCCGTGTTCACCTCTGCTAGCGTACGTGCGTTGTGTGCTCCTCTCCTTTTCTTTTTCCCTCTTCCTCTGGTGGAACGATGTAACATGCCTCACTTCTCACTCCTCACTCCTCCCCCACCCCCCTTTTCCCCTTCCCTTCCTATTTCCGGAACCCATATATGTACATATACCGTTTGTGGACAAGAGGAAAGTCCAACCAAGACGACGGGCAGGTCTAGAAACAGCCCCGGCAGCAGAGTCCACCGCTCTGGTGTCTGTCCCTTTTCCCCTTTCTACACCATGGCACGCTCCCCCTCCCTCTTCTTCCCCCCCCCCCTCCAACTCTCTTTTTCTTCTATGTGTTCGCGCCTTCACAGCAGTCGGTTTACGCCAGTAGAACAGCAATAAAAAACAGCAATGACAATCGCCGCGCGGGTACTTCCCCGCGGGGGTGGACCCTACCTCGGTGTGCGTGAAGCGGTTCACTGAGTTTGCTGCTGGCGGGATAGTCAGCGTCACGGTGCTATGCGCACCACCCACCCATGCGGGCTTCATGCTACTGCGTCAGGTCTGTTGCTCCGACTACCTTACCCTCATCCCCTCCTGCCCCTCCCCCCCCCCACCCCCTCTCTCTTCTCATGAGTAGACGTTTTGAATCCACACATCCTCTCCCTCCTTCCTATCGGCGACGCCGCACGCAGTGCTTTCTCCCATCCTACCATTCCTTCACTGTCACATTGTTGCTACTCCTTGCATCATACTTGTTTATTTCACAAAGGCATTCTACCACAGCCTTCACCGATTAAAAGTGGAGAAAATCGAATATGCTCCCGTGCATTGTGGCTGCTTCTGTCGCTTCCGTCGCTGCCGTCTCCGCCTTCGTGTCCACGCGCCTAAGCGCGAACCGGCACTCCGTGGGATTGGACCGAGCCCAGTTCAAGAAGTTCAAGCTCACTGACAAGATCAAGATCAGCCATGACAGCTACGTCTTCCGCTTCGCTCTGCCGAAGGAGACGGACACACTGGGCTTGCCCATCGGCCAGCACATTGCCTTCCGTGCCCTGTGCGATGTGAAGAAGGAAGTCGTGGACGCGGCCACTGGTGAAACGTCCGTCGTGGTGAAGCAGGAGATGGTGCAGCACTCCTACACACCCATCACCAGCGATGACGAGAAGGGTTACGTTGACTTCCTCGTCAAGGTGTATTTCGAAGGTGTTCATCCTCGGTACCCGTTTGGCGGACGGCTGTCGCAGCACCTGTACAACATGAAGATTGGCGACACGATGGAGATGATGGGGCCGATGGGACCCTTCACCTATCACCACAATGGCCGCTTCACCATGCAAACCTCTCGCAGCTTCTTTAACCGATTTTCGCACACCACGCGCACCGTGGCGGCCTTCGCAATGGTCGCTGGTGGTAGCGGCATCACACCGATGCTGCAGATTATGCGAGCGATCCACGCGCGAGGCGACGACAAGACGCAGGTCTTCCTCGTATACTGCAACAAGACCGAGGACGACATTCTGCTGAGGGAGGAGCTGGATGCGCTGGTGCGGGAACGGCCGCAGCAGTTCCACGTCTTCTACACCTTGACACAGCAGACACCGGCCAAGTGGGCGTACGGGACCGGCCGCATCAACGAGACGATGCTGCGCAAGCACCTGCCGATGCCCTCTGACTTCGCGGGTGCGGTGCAGGCACTTCTGTGCGGGCCGCCGACGATGCTCCCGCAGTGTGTGATACCGCACCTCTTCGCGCTCGGCTACCCCGTCGAGTCCGTCTTTGCATTCTAAAGAAGAAGATAGAACGGGTGGGTGAGAAGCCAATAGAGGAGAGGGGGACCTCCTCTGACGTTCACATGCACTGTACGCCACGGGCCTCAATGGCTTGTTGGTGCGCTTACCCCAGCTTAGCTGGTAACATACTTTGGTTGCTGCTGATCTAGCGATGCTTTTCTTCAATGAACCCACCCACTCCTTTATTCCTTTGCCTGCTATGAGGAGTTCAAGGGTTGCAACGCTTACAAAGTGCGAAGCAGACAAGGTCCCCATCCCCCCTGGTTTCCCAGCCAAGGGTCCCTGTCGTGGTGGTGGGACTAAGGGGGGGGGGGTGAAGGACTGAGATGACTGATATTGCTCGCTGATGTTCGCCAAGTTGCAATGGCATGTGAGGGCATGGGGATGCTGTGGCGAAACCCCAATGCGACATTCTCCATCCTCTCCCTCCTTCCTATCGGCGACGCCGCACGCAGTGCTTTCACCCACCCTACCATTCCTTCACTGTCACACTATTACTACTCCTTGCATCATACGTGCTTACTTCACAAAGGCATTCTACCACAGCCTTCACCGATAGAAGGAAGGGAGACTCGCAAATGCTCCCGTACATCGTGGCCGCATTCGTCGTTGGCGTCTCCGCCTTTGTGTTGGTGCGCAAGAGCGCGAACCGGCACTCCGCCGTACTGGACCCGTCGCAGTTCAAGAAGTTCAAGCTCACTGACAAGATCAAGATCAGCCATGACAGCTACGTCTTCCGCTTCGCTCTGCCGAAGGAGACGGACACACTGGGCTTGCCCATCGGCCAGCACATTGCCTTCCGTGCCCTGTGCGATGTGAAGAAGGAAGTCGTGGACGCGGCCACTGGTGAAACGTCCGTCGTGGTGAAGCAGGAGATGGTGCAGCACTCCTACACACCCATCTCCAGCGATGACGACAAGGGGTACGTTGACTTCCTCGTCAAGGTGTATTTCGAAGGTGTCCACCCCAAGTTCCCGTTTGGTGGGCGGCTCTCGCAGCACCTGTACAACATGAAGATTGGCGACACGATGGAGATGATGGGGCCGAAGGGGCGATTTGAGTATCTGGGCTGTGGACAGTACAAAATTGCTGGAAAGCCAGCTCGCACCGATGCCTTCGCCATGATCGCTGGCGGCACCGGCATCACGCCGATGCTGCAGATTATGCGAGCGATCAAGAAGAACCCGCGTGATAAGACCAAGGTGTACCTGGTGTACGGTAACCAGACGGAGGACGACATCCTGCTGCGCAAGGAGCTCGATGAGCTGGTCGAGCGCTATCCGGAGCAGGTGAAGGTGTGGTACACCATCGACCGCGAGCCCTCCCCGACGTGGAAGTACGACGTGGGCTTCGTCACGGCGGAGATGCTCCACAAGCACCTGCCCGCCGCCAATGAGGGTTTCGCGGTGAACAAGGCGAACGAGGGGGTTGGCAGCGCGCTGGCGCTCATGTGCGGCCCGCCCCCCATGCTGCAGTTCGCGATTAAACCCAACCTTGACAAGATGGGCTACTCTGCGGCCATGATGTTCTCCTTTTAGCGCGTGTGCGTGCCTGGCTAGCAACAATAACAACAACAACAGTAAGGACATGAAAGCGAAGGGAGGGGGGCAATAGAGGGAGGGGAGGAGGGATGGGGGAGAGGAAGATAATGGGGACGAGACACCGTTGTCGGGTTGGACCATTCGGCGTCTCCGAGGAGTGCTTGGTTTCTCCCTCCCCCCCCCCTCTCTCACTCTCTATCTATATCCCGCTACCCACTTGCACTAACACACACATACGTGAGCAACACCGCAGAGACCAAGAAGAAGAAGAAAAGGAGGAAGAAGCGGATGCCGCTCCCTCTCCCCCTCTCTCTATAGGGCGAGGAGAGGGAGGGAGAGCATCAGCATACCACCTCCCTATGGAGAATCGCCGAACAACAAGAGACTTTAACAACGACAACAACAGCACACACCCCTAGTGCGTGCAAGCGCGTCGACCTCGGCACCTCCCTGGAACGGGAGAGGGAGGAGACGAGAGGCATCTTCCGTTTCCTCTCCCCCCCCCCCCTTCCCATCACCATACTGCCAAGTCTCGTCATTATTCTTTGCTACTATTGCTTCCTGATTATCGCTACCTGCCTGCTTTGGCACACGCTAATTGGAGTGAATAAAGGCCGCCCTAAAGGAAAGAGGGGAGGGGAGGAGGAGCGGGAAAACTCACTAGTGAAGCGGGGTGACCGTTGTAGGAGGAACTCTTCTCAGAGAGAGGAGACAAGTAGATCAATATATACAGAAGCATTACATGTCGACACGGCTTTGCCTTCTCCTCATCCCCGTCTTCCCCTTTAGCGGATATTTCAAAGCTCTTTTTCGTCGAAATAAAACGAGAAGAGGTCATCCCCTCGTCATCATTGCCGTCAAACTCTTCCCTGTACATAATACTCATTCTCATTTCTGTCGCCTACCATCACCTCCCCTCTTGTTGGCGTCGCTACTTCTTCTTCACTCGTCAGACTCTCCTCCGCGTCCGCCTTCCGATCCACACACATTCTCTCCCTCCACTCCATCAAGCATATGTCTGTGCTGCTTCTCCTCTTGCTTCTCCTCGTTGGCGTCACCTTGTACGTGAAGTTCGGTGGTCCGGCGCGTCCGGCCGGTGTGCTTGTCGCCGGTAAGCACGTCAGCTTCAAGCTCAAGGACAAGATCAAGGTCAGCCACGACAGCTACATCTTCCGCTTCGCTCTGCCGAAGGAGACGGACACACTGGGCTTGCCCATCGGCCAGCACATTACCTTCCGTGCCCTGTGCGATGTGAAGAAGGAAGTCGTGGACGCGGCCACTGGTGAAACGTCCGTCGTGGTGAAGCAGGAGATGGTGCAGCACTCCTACACACCCATCTCCAGCGATGACGACAAGGGGTACGTTGACTTCCTCGTCAAGGTGTATTTCGAAGGTGTCCACCCCAAGTTCCCGTTTGGTGGGCGGCTCTCGCAGCACCTGTACAACATGAAGATTGGCGACACGATGGAGATGATGGGGCCAAAAGGGCACTTCACCTATCACCACAATGGCCGCTTCACCATGCAGACCCCTGGCAGCTCCGCCAGCCGACACTCGTACACCACGCGCACCGTGGCGGCCTTCGCAATGGTCGCTGGTGGCACCGGCATCACACCGATTCTGCAGATTATGCGAGCGATCCACGCGCGAGGCGACGACAGGACGCAGGTCTTCCTCGTATACTGCAACAAGACCGAGGACGACATTCTGCTGAGGGAGGAGCTGGACGCGCTGGTGCGGGAACGACCGCAGCAGTTCCACGTCTTCTACACCTTGACACAGCAGACACCGGCCAAGTGGGCGTACGGGACTGGCCGCATCAACGAGACCATGCTGCGCAAGCACCTGCCGATGCCCTCTGACTTCGCGGGTGCGGTGCAGGCACTTCTGTGCGGGCCGCCAGCGATGCTCTCGCAGTGTGTGAAGCCGCACCTTCTCGCGCTCGGCTACCCCGTCGAGTCCGTCTTTGCATTCTAAAGAAGGAGATAGAACGGGAGTCGGAAATCAAAAAAAGCATGCGATGAAGTTGTAGCTGCTGCTGTGTGTCACTTCATCACACACCTCCCTTCCCTCTTCTCTCTCTCTCTCTCCTGCCTTTCCGAAAGCTGGCACATGGTATGTACTGCCGCTCCACGTAGCAAGCAACCATCATATGCGAACCCCTTCCTGCATCCCGACCACCACCCACCCACCCACCATCCCTCGAGAAAAGGAGCGAGAAGGGGAGAGGAGAGGGCCGACTACATCAGAGGCAAAATGCATGGCTACTTACTCTCATCCATTATATATGATGTACTTCTCTATCTTCTCCTCGTTCGACGGATACTGCCGCATATATATATATCCACGGGTGATGTCTAACATCGTTTCACATTTGACAAGGGGAGCACATACACACGCGCGCGCACTTGTCTGACGGCAAACAAAGATAAGCATGCAGATAACTGTCGACTCATTGTGCTTCCCACTTTTCCTTCTCTTCCTTTCTGTCCCCTTCCTGTCCCCTTTCTTGCGATGGTTGGCATCAGATCCCATGCGCTTCTCCGATGCTTGTCGTTTTGTGGTTGGGGGTGTGGTGCAGCGGTGCTCCGTGTGACCGCTTGTCGATAATACAATCGAGTGAATAGACGAACAAAAAGACAACGAGAGGGAGAGAGGAGTGAACGAGTGCCATGACAGCTGGGGGGGGGGGGATTATTACTGATGAAGCGCAGAGGACAGAGGAGCACGACGAGGCAGGTTTGGTTGCCCCGCCCCTTCTTCAATTATCTGTCTGTCTCTCTCCTCAACCCACCCAACCCACCCTTCTCTCCACTACTGCTTCTCATCACTTGTAGAGGGGAGGAATAGCAACACGCCAACCTGTACGACTACACAAAGTCTCCCTTCCCCTTACCTTTCCCCCCCCCCCCCTCTCTCTCTCCCCACTTCCCTCACAGACACAGAGATTTCATCTTTCATGTAGATACACGAGACTGGGAACCACCACCACCACCAACCCACACAACCCCCCCCCCCCCCTAACCATTGTCCATTCTCTTTTTGTACCATTGGCATCTACCCTTCCTCGCTAAATGACTTCCCTGGTGAGGGAGCACGTAGCAGCCGCCCCTCACCCCATAGCTGACGAGGATGGGCAAGTTACCAAAGCATCACACACGTGGCGGCGGCGTGACAGCGAAGGCATTGCGGCCACCACCGTGAAGACTGACGGTGGGGCGTGCGACAACAGCAACAGCAGCAAGAGAGAGCCAGCAACCGGCGGCAGAGCAACGGCGACGACGGCTATGGCGACAGTGGTGCGAGAGTCGATGCGGCCGCCTCCGGCTGTGGCGCCTGTGGTCACACCGGCACCTCTTGTATCACCGCGTCCCTCCTCAACACGTCGCGGCAACTCCCTCCACGCAGTCGAACCACCATCGCGGCAACAACACGGGGGAGGACGTGGAGGAGGGAAGCCTGGCGTAGTGAAACCACCGCTAAAGAGCGGCGGCTGCCAGGAGCATTCGCAGCCTTCCTGCTTGGCCACCTCGCTCTTGTCATCGTCGCCACCATCAAGTTCGACGATGCGAAGCAAGCGAGTACCTGTCCCTCCCGTCACCGACGACAGCAACGGCGGAGGCCTCCCCACCTCCACTTTTCTGCCGAACAACTCTTTCTACTCCCCGCAACAAGCGGTAGCCCTGCTTGGGAGTGGTGGCGGTGGTCACCTGACACCGACACTGCCACCCCAGCAGCCCGCGATCGGTGTTTCTACAACCGGCGGCGGCGCGCTGTCCTCCCCCGACGGCGTTCTATTCTCCTCTCCGTTCTCTGATGCCTCCTTCCTCCCCCTGAACAACAACAACCAGTGCAGCGGTGGTGGTGGTGGCGTCCACAAATCACCCGCGGCCCTGGTGCACGTGTCACACGGCGGCGGTCCCTCGCCACTGTTCACGGCACTCTGCAAGGAGCTCCAAGACGCCATCAACAGCAGCAAGAGCAGCTGCCGCGACAGCAGCAGATCTCGGGCAGCCGCCGGCGACGACAAGGTGTCCGCTAGCGGGAATGGTCAAGAGGAATGGGGGGTGTCCATGGCCGTGAGCAACTCCCCGCTGCGGCAGCAGCCCCCCGCCGTCTCGCGAGAGCCGAGCGACAGCTGGGACTTGGGCAACAATCGATCCCTGCCGCAGCCACACCAGCGGCCCTGCCCCCAGGCAGCGCCACGGAGCCGTCCCCCTCTCCAGCAGCGACAGCGCCAACGCTCCACTGAACAGCCCATCGCGGGAGGCCGCGACCTCGCCTCGGTCACGGACGCGGAGCATCAGGGCACACACGCGTGCAACAGCAGCGCTGGCGGCGGCGGTGGTTGCCCACTACCATCCCCGACGATAGCAACAACAACCCCTGGCATTGTGGCGGACGCACAGCAAGTCGCGAGGAAGAACAAAGACTTTGCGACCTTCCTCCTCCACCACCAGCAACAGCAACAGCACGCCGCCGCCTCTGCCTTCTCGCCTCCTCAACAAAGCCTCCGCGCAGTCCTGTCACCCGACGGCGTTGGAAAGCAGAACCGCGGGCCCAGCGGCAGCAGTAGTGGTGGTGGGTTTGTTGGCAGCGTCGCAAATGGCGGAAGTGGGGGAGCGCTGGTGGGCAAGGGAAACGAAAGGAGGACTTCCACTTCGCTGTTTCCCTCTGCAAAGCACGTGACCCATAACAATAGCAGCCAGAGCAACAGCACCAGCGGCTTTTCGTGCACCGCCACACCGGACATCTCTCTCGTCACCAGCAGTGTCGGGGCGGGCACCACCTCCACTCCACCTGCCCTCACTGCTACTGCTGCTGCCCCGTCCACGAACCATGGACACGAGGCACTTGCTTCCTCGAGCGAACAGCGGCAGCAACGAGGGCAGTTCTGCACACCTCCCCGGTCCTCGTTACAGTCCCTCGCGGTGTCTCCTCCTCTCTCCTCAACAACCTCGTTGGCTCGCCAGACCCGGAGCCTTCCACAGCAACGACGACGACATGTGGCCGGCGCCACGAATGGGCAGAACTTGTCGAACCGGGACGTGGCAATGGCACCTGCACTTTCCCCCGCCGCGACGGCAGAGGCCGCGATGACTCTTACTGGTGGTAGTGATGATTCTCCGTACACACCGACAAGGCAGCCACTCATCAGCCAGGACAGTAGCGTCTTCAGTATGGCCGGCGAGGGAAGCCTTTCCTTTGTCGAGCATCATCCCTACTCCACAGCAACGCACCGCATCGACACCCGTAGCAACAGCAGCTACGATGTTGCCGGCTTTGACGTGTTTGTCGCGGCCAACACGGGCTACAGCGACGGCAGCTTCGGCGAAATCCGTCCACATACCGATCTAGCTGGTGCTGGTGTTGGTGTTGGTGGCGGACGGCTGTTGGGGCATCGTATCATCCCGCAAAAGGCGGTGGCCTGTACAGCCACAGCGGCGGCAAGCGGGGCGACCTCGCTTGCGAGAGGTAAGAAGCGGTTCAGCCTCACCCCTGTCCCTCCCACGAGCTGTGCCGGCGCTACGGATCGGAAAGAAGCGAGAGCCATCAAGGCTGACGCCGGCGCATCGTCAATGCCGCGGTGTCTGCCACCCCCGCTTCCGCCGTCCCCACGGCCGGCAGGCCGGTTCACACAGCCCGCTGCACTCAGCTCTTGCGGAGACAAGAGTAGCAGCAGCGATAATGACGATGCGGAGAAGGATAGGGACAGGGGTAGTGGCGGCATGCAGCAACAGTGGCAGCACTGCAGGTATATGTTGTATGACAAGATGGTCACCGGCCCGATGGGGGGAAAACCCAGCAGTAGTGGTAGCGGACGGGACGAGTCAGATGGCAGCGTGGTTGGTGGTGGAGCGCAGAGCGACTCTGGCGACATCTCGGAATCCTTCTTGGTAAGTGCCGTGTCGACATCCCCACCGCCGCGTCGACCGACGGCACCACAGACGACGCACCATTAGCGCGAAGGGCCTCAATGACGAGACGGCACGAGCATAAGAGAAGCGCCACCAACAGGAGAGGCCATGCTGCATCAACGGTGTCCGATCCAGAAGACGACGGCTGCCAACCGTCAAGCGCTTCCTCCTACTCTCTCTCCCCCCTCCCGGATGTATCCCGCGTGCTGCTTACTAGCCGGTAAAAGAGGAGGTCCTATGTCCTTCCTTTATGCTTTCTCTCTATATATATAAGTAAGTATCTCTGTCTGCCTCTATCTCTGTCTCTGTGTGCACACATATGTCGGGGAGCATCTGCTCCCCTCCCTCCATAGCTTCACTATTCCTTCCTGTGCATTCATTCTCTCTCCTCCCCCTCTTCTCACACCATGGAACTACGCTTTCTTCTTCTCCTTCTCGTCTCATATGTTCATGTCTGTCGACAGCCTTGCCCACGTGGAACTCCTCTCTCGTCTTTCTTTGGCACATGTACCACGCTGCTGTCGCAGGCCCTTCTTCGTTTCTTCCTCCTCCCCCTCTCTATCTCGCTCGTGCCCGCTCTCTCCTCCTCATGCGGAATCCTAGCATCCTGAAGGTTACATCCCTTCTCGTGCTTTGGCACCAAAGCAGTCCCGCGTGTCGACACCAATATGCCTCGCCAGTCCCGTCCTTCTGCCGTTTCCTCTCCGCATTGCACTCTGTGATGCGCTCGATGTCCTTCTTGAGGTCCCGCCCGGTGTGCTGCACCTTCCCTTCCCCCGTTCCCCTCCCCCCTCCCCCCAGTACCTCGTTCTGTGCGCATTCCATGAAGACTGGAGGAAGGGCAAAAGTAGGAGTATTATGTCCTGCAACAGAGGCAGGCACGAGATAGAGAGGGAAGGAGAGAAAGGGAGGGGGGGGGTGCTTTTGCTGTGGAGAGCGAGACGAGTCCCCCCCCCCCTCCCAATCATCACTTTTTTCATTCCACATACGACATGCCCCTTCCTTGTGTGTCCCTGCCGTGACCTCTCTCTCTCTCTCTGTACGTCACCTTTTAGAAGAAGAAGCGAGAGAATCACCTTGTACAACCAAAGCAGCAGAGGAAGTCGAATAGAGCACTATAATCCCCCCCCCCCCTCTTCATCCCCTCCCCCCCCCCCCATATGTCCTCACTCTCTCCTCTCAGCGGGACGGTTTCCAAGGCTGTGCTGCTCGTATGCCCGGCCTACGCGCAGGAGAAGGAGTTGCTGCACCTCCTCAAGTACAAGCTGTGCGACGCCGGCTTCATTGTCTGCCGCGAGGAGCACCGCCGCATCAACGCAGAGTTGGCCGAGGAGCTCTGCGTGCAGTGGGACTACACCCCCGCCTACATGCACTACGGCGAAGACTCGCACCAGACAGCGGTGCTGCCAGAGGCGTTGATGCCGTCGGCCGCAGATATGGTGGGGAACGCTTACATCTACGTCCTTGCCCACCGCAACTGCCACGCGGAGCTGCAGCGGTTCCTTCTGAAGAATCTGCTTTCGACGAGTAGCGACGTTGATGGTGACGGTGCAAGCGCGGATGGCGCCAGCAGCAGCGCAGTGACGTACAATAGCCTTGTCGCCGCCATCGCCGCTGCGAAGTGGAATGAGGGCGACAATGCAGAAGAGGAGGAGAATGAAGGGCGTGTCCCGCCCCCAGCCGTCTTCATCCATCGCACGGCCGATGGTGCCCGCAAAGCGGTCAGTCGCCTGTTCCCCCAGATGCTCGCCGCCGATGTGCCGACGGCCGCACAGTCCCGCGAGTACGTGCAGGCACATCTCAAGACGGCCCTGCTGCCCGCCCTGACGGAGCTGTCCAAGCGCAAGCCAGAGGACCCGCTCCGGTGGCTTGCGGAGCAACTGCTCCTGCACAACCCGGCATCACCGCCAATGGTGAATGAAGGCGTGTGACGACGAGGTGAA
>JASAOB010002783.1:0-61848 GCA_030849825.1 Herpetomonas tarakana
CCTTATCAAAGATGGGCTTCGACATGGCTTCGGCGGGTGGGGGGAGGGAGGGCTTTTGTAGTTTGGGGACGAAGCGACCTAAGAAGGCGGTAATGCGTTAGGTGCTCACAAGGAGGGGGAGAGACAGAAGGAAGAACAGAACGGTGAAGGGTATCTCAGAATAGAGGGAAATCAGACGCTTAGGAAATTACCTGCGATATGTGTGAAGTTCAAGTAGAGAGAAGGAAGCGGAGAGCAACCAAATGACATCGCAGTGGCCAGTGGTGGCGACAGGAACAGCACCATAGGCGGTAGTGAAGGAGGAGGAGGGGGGGGGGACAGGGAAGCAGTAGTAGACACCATCGCACCACGTGCAGAGAAAAGAGTGGTGATGATGGGGCATGTACTCGCGGGGAGTCAGTTACCGTGCCTTCTTTGGATGCAGTTCTTGTTGACCTGTTCTTTACGTGCGTGTGAGTGGCGCTCGCACCGCGCTTATGGCGAAGCAGGACAGCCGTGGAACCGTCTCGAGCGCGCCAGCGAACGCCGCGCGGATATGCCCCCCATGGCCCCAGCACAGCGCTCCTCCCGACCAATCAGAGAGAGAGAGAGAGAGAGGAGGGAGACGATGAGCGTGACGGTGATCCTCCACCAATGATGCTGCGAGTGTTACTTCTGCGACATCCGATCGACAACGTCGCCGACTGTTTCCTTGGCAGCGCTGGTGCTGCTGTCGTCCCCCTCTTCCTCGCCCGTCGCTGCTGCCTGTCGTGCCTGGGCCTGAGCTTCCATCTTCTTCCGAAGGGCCTCCTTCTTCGCGGCGATGCTCTCCCGCAGCTTCTGCAAGGTTTGTTCGCGCTTCTCGTTGACGGCACTCCGCTCGCTGAGGATGTCCTCCCGGCGGCGCTCCAGTTCGCGCTTCTTGCGTAGCTCAAGGATGCGGCTCTGCAGTTCCGACTCCACGCCACCGCTTTCGGCCCTCTGGCGGAGCGGCGTGATGATGGTGCGCGCGTGCTCCCAGACAATGTCCATCTTGAGGCACCCCTCCTTGTACTTGAGCTCATCGACCTGGTCCGAGTCGAGCTCCGCGATCTGCTCAATCGTCCAGATGTTGCGCTCAATCAGCTTCTTCGTGGTGTGGGTGCCGCAGCAGTCTAACCAGGAAATGAAGGTGCCGGGAGTGATGTCCGGCGCACACTCCAGATGCACGAGCCACCACCGCCGATCTTCGTTGGTCACGCGGCCGTTCGTGGCAATGCAGCAGGCACTGTGGCCCAACGTCGCAGCCAACCGCGGTCGTACACGGTACGCAAACCGCCTCATGGATAAACACGGAGAAAGAATGAGAAAGGCAGTATTCTACGCTGCGAGAACTATCTGGCGAGGGGACAAGTGAGAGGAGGTGAGAGAAGCGTGGAGAGGGGGGGGGGGGGGCATTGTTGATGCAAGGCAGTGGGACCATGTACTTTCTCTTCGCGCGCGTGGCAGAAACGCACGGGAGGAGAGGGAGAGGGAGAGCACTGTGCTCTACGCTACTCGCTGGCCCTGCACATGAAGGATGGATGAATGGGTCCCCTCTGTGCCCTCATTCTCTTTCATTGTCCTCTCTTCTGTTTGGCTTTGGAGAAGGGAACAGAACGAAGCAACGATTGCAATTTTGTGCGGCCCCCATGCGGCCACAGAGAGAGGGTGTACCCTAGTGGAAGGAAGGAGGGAAGGAAGGGGGGACACAACGCGGGTCCTTCAGAGAGTCACTCTTCTACGTGGTGCGGGAACCTCTTACCCCCCCCCCCCCTCCGCCTTCCCGCACATCACCTACACGCCGTCCTCCTCCTCTTCCCAGGGCATTTTGGGGAAGGCAACCATGGGGGCACTCCCACTCGTCGCGCGCTCAGGTAATGCGCCAGCACTGGTGCCTGTGGCAACCCCTTCGACAGTGCCTGGCTCTGGATGGGATGTGGGTGGTGCCGAGGGTTCAGGCGAGGCCTGTGGCGGAGTGGCGGCGGGTGAGGCAGACGGTGCAGCTTTGGTGGGGGTGTTGCCTTCCTTCGCTTCGTGCTGCTTCATGTCGGCGGCGGCTGCGGTGTCTGCGACAGGCGACGGTGCGCTGCTGCTCGCCGTGGGGACAGTAGACTCCTGGGGCGGGGCCTTGGGAGTGGACCTCTGCGCCGCCTCCTGCGCCGCCTCTCTCTTCCTCAGTACCTCGTGGTACTTGGCGATGCGCTCGCGCAGGCGCCGCAGCGTCGTGCCCACCACGAGCAGTGTGTTCTGTGTTAGATCCGTGCGACGAAACATAAGTTCCAGGCGCTTGACGTGGTCCTCGCAAGTGCTGGCCGCCGTCTCCATCAGGAAGATGTCCTCCTCCCTATTCTCCTCGTTGAGGTACTCGAGGAGAAGGTCCCCCGCCTCCTGCGCGTCCGTCGCGCACATCATCACCTCGGCGTCGCTGAGGCCCTTGACGGTGGGGTCGGGGCGGTTCGGTACTGTGGCAGGTGGGGCGTTGAGGACCGTCAGCAGAGCGCGCACCTGTGCGTCGCTCTCGCATGTGGCCAGGCAAGCCGTCTTCCAGAAGTAGTTTGCCCAGAAAAGGCCCTCCTTTATCTTTGCGGGCACCAGCTGGTAGCGCTGCTGGCGGATGGCGGGGCTGGCGAGCAGGCCCTCGTGGACATCACGGTCAAAGTCGAACTGTGTGTACAGATCCATCAGCGCACGGTAGTTGAAACCGCTCTGCAACAGCAGCTGGCGCTCGTCCTCCGTGATGGGGCGCTCCGGGCCGTGCAGGAACAGGCCATCGTCGCCGACAGCCTTGTCGAACACGAGGTCGTGCCACGCCGGTGCGCGGTTCACCCACTTAGCAGGCACCACGTCCCACGGGGCCGGCGACGGGGCGACTGCGGCGGCAGCCGTCTGCGGGGACTGCTCTGGTACCTTGATGGCCTCCTCAAACTCCTTGCGGCTCTCGTGGTACACCTTGACGCTGGTACTCACCAGCTTCGACACAGAGTCCGTTAGGGTCGACCAGAGAGAGGAGACGGAGTTGGTGATCTGCTGGGCAAAGACGTTGACCCCTGTGTGGATGGTGAGGACAAAGGTCACGGCGGGAGGCTCCCCCGACACAAAGGCAGCATCGCGCGCCGCGGCTGCGGGTAGGAGCTCAGGAAACCCCACCTGCGAGTTGGCCTCGTCGAGGAGGGCCGTCTGGGACGCTACAATGTCGCCTCGTGTCGGGGGCTCCGAGTGGTTCACCACACGCACCGTCACGTAGCAGCCGCCGGGGAAAGCAGACGCGGCCGCCTCGCCCTTGGCTGGGTCCGTCGGAGGTGGGACCACTTCGAGGATCAAGCCGTACGCGTCGTCATCCGCGTTGGCGGCCGGCACCAGGCCTTTCAGCAAGACGAGGTGGAACTGGTGGGTCTTCATGGCGTCGTTGGGCACCCAGAAGGGCAGCGAGGATAGTTTGTTCTCCCGTGTGAGCTGTGAGATGCCCTGCACTGTCCATGAATGGGTGCTCACACCGCGCTCAGGGTTGTTCACGAACTCCACTGCTGCCATGTCCGCAGGCAACAAGGGGGGGGGGACGAGGGGAGAGCCGAGTAAAAGCCAGCGATGGCGTGCCTCCTGCTGGATGTCTGACAAGGGGGATGGGTTTCACGGAGAAGGCTAGTATCCACTTTTCCTGGCGAGGAGGAGAGGAGGGGAGGAGGAAGAGGGGGAGGGGTCCTTCCACATTGCAACCGTGTGTCGAGGAGGAAGGGAGAGGGGGCCGCTTGGTTGGTTCAGCACAGCTCCAGCGCCTGCTATCACCCCGTACCACCGCCTTTTTTTTTTCTTCTTTTCTTTTTGCGTGCGCACATCTGTTCTCAGGAACTGTGAGAGCAAAAGAAAGGAACGGCACCCGTGGCGTGAGGATAGGCAAGGGGGAAGGGGGAACGGGAGGGGGGGGGGGGGGGGATGGGGCCGTCTCTTTGGTAGCCGATCCAGCCAACAGAGGCGAGCACGGGCCCTTCCTCTGTCCCTTGGCGAACTTGAATCCGTCACGCGCCATCGATGAGCTCCACATTCTCCACAGCCACGTCCCCAACCTGCACCGCTGCCTCTGACATCAGTTTCGACGTCAGATGCTCTCTGAACGGTGCCGTGAAGATGGACTCGCGGCGTGCCTTGCTGATTAGGATGCCGACCGAGAGATCCGCGCATCGCACCCGTGCCACATCGGCGGCCGCAATGCCAATGGCCTCGTTGGGCGGGTGCGGGCCGACAGCCGCGAGATACCGTTCCAACTGATCGAACGGGATGGTGTAGCTGACGGTGAGGACCATGTCCACGGCGCCGTCCGACACCTGGACGTCCTCCACAAGGCAGTCCACCGTCTCGCCGGGCGCCGCGAAGACACTCTTTGGCAGCGTGAAGGTGGCGAAGAAGGATGACGGCGGTACGATGAGCAGCGATGTGTTGCTGTAGATGAGGCCGCCGCTGAGGTACAGCAGCGGACTGAAGTGCGTCACACGCGGGAGGCCTTGCCGCTTCAGCTCGCGGTCGGCAGAGGTGCACAGCACCGTCCGACGGCGCGTTTCGTACACCACTGTGACGCACTTTGGGTGCACCTGGATCGAGCACGTCTTCACAACCTTCCACAGCGTCATCAAGCCCACAGCCACCACCGCGAGCGGAACTAGCTTGCTCAGAGAGCTGCCGGACCCAACCTCCTGTGGCTCCTGGGCATCCCCACCAC
This sequence comes from Herpetomonas tarakana, assembly GCA_030849825.1. Taxonomy (NCBI): domain Eukaryota; phylum Euglenozoa; class Kinetoplastea; order Trypanosomatida; family Trypanosomatidae; genus Herpetomonas; species Herpetomonas tarakana. Next base: position 4,712 of record JASAOB010002783.1, read on the forward strand.
GGCGGGTTTGCGTGTGAAGTCGAGGAAGACGAACTCCTGCCATGGCGCTGTCCGAGCCGCAGGGGACCGCGAGAAACTGTTTGGTGCACCCACACGCGGAGACAAGAGAGGACAGAACCGCCGATGAAACGTGCTGAGCCTATCGGAGGGGAGGGGGGTGAGAGGGAAGACGCAAATGAGAAAGAGAGAGGAGGAGCTGCAGCAGAGGCAGAGGGAGGCAGAGGGAGGCGGGATTGCAGAGGGGGTGCGCGCGCACGAGACAGAGAGAGGGAAAGGAGAAAGGGGAGAGCGCAAAGGGGTGTCCGACAGCCAGGCCCAGGGAAGGCCCTCCCGCGTTGCTTGTGCTTACTTTTTGCCTCGGGCCTGGTGATCAACATATCGCCAGGAATAGCACGAGGAGGAGAGGGAAGGAACCACAGGATGCCACCTGTCGAGTTAGAAGGGCTTCACGGCAGCGCTTTCCTCGGGAGTGAAAGGCACCGCCTTGTGCGGGATACCCTGCTCCGTCAAGGCGGCCAGAATGGTGTTGATGGCGATGGGGTACGTCGGTGATGCCACACTGGTGAGAACGCGGGTACGCCGGTACGCCTCCGTGGCGGTGGCCCGCATCTCGCTCTTTGAGGAAAGCCGCTGCTCCTCTGCGTCCTCCGGAGCGCGCTTCCGGATGCGGGCGATGCGGATGGCCTCCTCGACATGTAGGAAGAAGCCCGTGTCGGGGCGGGGCAAGTCGGTGGGCCACTCGTACACTGCATCGCCGTCAGGGGGCAGGGTTGCGCGGGTGAACTGGTTCGCGAGCGCCATGGCGCACGTTGAGCACCACCAGCGGTCGACCACTACAAACGGAGCCGTGCCGGCTGCCTTGAGAATAGCGTCGGCCGCCACATAGTTGGCAGCGGAGTAGAAGGCGCGCGCAACGCCCTCATCCTCATCGCGGTAAAGAGGGCGGATATCGGCCCACTCCGGTGGCGGCGTGCTCAGCGCGATGCCGCCAAGCTTCTCGGACAACCAGCGCGTGACGCTGGTCTTGCCCGAGCCGTCAAGACCCTCCAGGAGAATGATGGGGCACCGCCCAGAGGTCGTGTTGGCGGTGCCAGCGGCATTGAGGTCAAAATGCCGCACCTTCTCCGCGGTCTGAAGAAACTGCGTACACCTTGTGTTCCACCATTGCGGTCTGGCGTCGTGCACTGCCTGGATGACACGGAGGCAGTCGCCCTTGCTCTTGTACACGTTGTACGTGCCGCCCAGTTTGCGTGCTGTTGCCACGGCACCCTCCATGGGACGAGGCACTCTCTCACTCTCTCTGTTGTCTCACTATCTCTCTATCTATCTCGACCGTTGTCGTCGTTCGCGTTCTATGCTCGGTGCTTGCCGAATCAACGGGTACGCAAACCGCTTCCTGATCTTGGCTTTTGTGCCAACAGTGGACGGGAAGGGTGAGAGAGGACGAATGGAGGAGAAGGAAGCAAAGGCGGTGAGAAGGCAGCCCGTGGACGGAAGTGAGAAGGGAAGAGAGAGGAGGGGGGGGGGTCTGTGTCGATGATGGATGTGCAGTGGAGACACAGAACGACACCTGACATGAGTGATTCCTTCCTGTAGCGCTCCTGCGTGTGGAGCTGAGTTACTGTCGCTTTGAGCGGATTGTTTGGCAGTATCGTTCACACACACACACATACACACACACACACCATCCGTCTTTGCTGCCGGGTTGGGGAAGCGGCATGGGAAGGGGGGGGAGGGATGTGGAGGGAGTCGCGGCTCACAGCAGGAGCCAGTCGCCGCAGTAAAGGTGATTGGACTGCGGGTACGGGTGTTGCACGAACCATCGGCTCGGCGCCACGACGCGACGCAGGGGTCGCCAGTTGAGATAGGCGCCCCACCAGGAGAAGGTCGAGTTGGCTATCACCACATCGTCGCAGTGGGCCATCATGAGAAGCTCGAGCACCTCACGCGGTAGCGGCGTGGCGCTGCGCGGTGCTGTCTTCGCTGCCTCGTGCCGAGGATGGACGTGGGCCGCCACCGCCACGCCATCGTAGCGGCTCCTCAATACGCGGGCCACCTCGGCACCGTAGGCCTCGTCGTCACAGAACACCAGGAGGGAGAGAGACGTGGCGCCGTGCCCGCGCCGCAGGAAGCTGCCGAGGAGCTGCCGCAGCGCCACGTCGTAGTACCCGTCAACGGTGAGGGTGGCAAAGACATCCGTCATGCGCAGGTAGTCTCCGCGCCGGATGTGGAGGGCCACAAAGTGGGACTCGTTGCCTTCACCACTGCCGCCACCGCCGTAGTGGCTGTGCAGGTGTGCGGCCGCCTGCTCCTGCAGGTGGGGCGGCACCACCTCATGGATCACAGGGTAGTCGCGGAAGTAGGCCTCGGACTGGAAGAAACCGACAAGGTTGTACACACACTCGCGCGTGCTGTCCAACCCCACGACCGGTGCCGCCGGCCGGCGTTCGGGGACCACCACCCCACTGCGGTGCAATTGCCGCGAGAAGATGGGGTCGTCATCGGCCACCATCTGCACACCCACGTCCGGCAGGAGAGCAAAGATGCTGTCCCAGTACGTCGGCCTGGGCTCGTCGCAGCTGCTGCTGAACGAGGCGCGAGGCAGCACCGCCGGCACCCCGTTACGCCGTGCCGTCGCCAACAAGTTCGCCACGAGGAACAGCTGGTTCCCCAACCCACCTACGATATTGGTCGTGACCCTTGCACGTGGCAAGACACGGTGGTGCGGTGCCATCGCACGCACTACCCTCAGGAAGCGCACAGAAACAGAGACAGAGAAAGGGAAAGAGAGAAGCAAGTGACAGAAGATCAGACAATCGCAGAGAAGGAGAAAGGACAGTGGTGTTGGCGCGGAGCAGGTCCATCGCACGCTCTCGGCGTAGTGAAGTGGCCCAAGGAACCCATGGAATCAGAGGGATAGCGAGAGAAGAAACCACAGCGGGCGACCCTTTGTGCTGATACTGGTCTCTACACTCTTGGTGACATGCCGACAAGGTGCTCAACGCTTTTTTTCTATATGTCTCTCGTTGCTGCTTCGCCTTGCCGTTATAACACTGTGTGAAGACGCAATCGCTTATATGAACAGAACGAGGCACCCACCGCCCCCTCCTACGAGATCTTCTGATCGCGGTGCTTGATTCCCTTCTGGTCCAGGAGCATTTGCAAGTCGCCCTGTTCGGCCATCTTGAGAATGATGTCGACCCCACCAGCGAACTCGCCCTTGATGAACATCTGCGGGATGGTGGGCCACTCGCTAACCTCCTTCACGTAGGTGCGCACCACTGGATGCGCAAGGACGTCGAAGGAGGTGTACTCCGCACCGAGCGCCTCCAGCACATCGATCATGCGCTTCGAGAAGGCGCACATCGGCGCCTCAGGCACGCCCTTGATGAACACCACAATGTCCTCCTCCGCGATGGTGTCGGTGATGTCCTTCTTGATCATGGCCACCTCATCGTCAGCGAGGTCCGTGGCGACTATCCGCGGCTGGAAGTCGGGGTGAGTCTCCTCCTGGTCGTCAACGTCGCCGCCGAAGCCCCCTGCTGGTGGCGGCACCACTGGGCCAGTGGCGAGACGAACGCTAGCGACAGTGACGGCGCGGGGGCAGAGTCGGTGAGCAGCAGCCACCAGTGGTGCGTTTGCAGAGTTGCAGAGAGCGCGCCGCCAGAGCATGTGTGCGTGTCCGCAGGAGTGGGAAGGGGGGAGGAGGGAACGCTACGCCTGGATGGGACGCGGCAAGAGGCAGGGCGGGGGGAGGGGGGGGGGGGGGCTGCAAACTTTCCTTTTCCGTCTGCTTCCTATGGGGTTGTGAGTGGTAAACAGTTTTCCTTGCAAGGGGTGGAGCTGTGGACAGCAGTAGTAGTAGTAGTAGTAAGTGGAGAGGGGGAGAGGGAGTTTGGCCCAGTGCGATATGTGTGTGTGTTTGTGATGGGATTGGCGGCGTTGTGGCAGCGCACTGTGTGTGTCCCCCCCACATGCACGCGCGACGAGGGGGTGGCAGAGACTCACTGCTCGCCACACACACTCTCTCTCTGTTGCATCTCCTTCACACTGTTGTTGCCACGGAGTCGAAAGTGCCGCGCTCATACCATAGTCTCGGGGACTCGCTGCCACCTCCGCGTCTATTCTCTCGCGTCCGCTTTGCTGATTCCCGCTCCCCGAGTGGGTCCGTACAACGCGCAGTGGCGGCGCGCACAGTCCACTCTGCAACGGTGGCGGACTAGTACAACGTATCTCTATCGGCAGAGAAGGCCAGAAGGGGAGGGGGAAGGGAGGGGTCTACGCGAGGCTCTCGCTGTCCGTGTCAATCATGAAGCGTCTAAACTCAGCTCGGCCCGCGGGAAGAGCGGGAGCCTGCGCTGGACGCACCGACGAGAGCGGTGCCGATGGCGTCGCTGTCCCGCTGCCTGCTGCCTTGTGGGACGGGGCGTGCGCGGGGGGCGGGGGGATGAAGGGCATGTGCTGCTGAGGAACGGGCGTCTTGCGCATCGGCATCGGAAAAGGCAGCTTCTTGGCCATGGCGCTGATGGGAACCTTCTTGATCAGCAGCTTCGTTGGCGCACCCTTCGGCCCCTGCGCACCGCCCATCGCGAAGGGAGGAAGAGGAGACCGGCCGGGGGGTGCCGCGCTCGCCTTTGCGGCAGGCGCCAACGCAGGGGCCGGACGAGTGGGTGAGGGGCCGCTCGTGGAGCCGTAGGCCGCGCCATCGCCACCGCCGAGGGAGGACAGCGAGGCGTTATCACCCGGTGCCCGCTGTCTCTCGGGCGTGCCCACCGCCGACTCGCTGTCGCTGTCCGAGTCGTGGTGCAGCATGCGGGTGGGCAGCGGTAGCGAGACAGCATAATCCGTGCGGGCAGCGGGGGCTGGGTCATCCTCCCCAGCCACGCCATCGGCCTCATCAGCTCCATCAGCTGACCTCGGCCCCTGTGCCTCCTGGGGATGGTTGGCATTCGCGTCTGCCTCCCCCTCACCACCACCACCACCATTCGTGTATGTGGGCTGGGGATCCCTGTGGACCACGGTGCCAGTCGGGGTGCGCTGATAGACCGTGTCTGGCTCCTGGCCGAAGGGGTAGGAGACGCGCTCGGGGGTGAAGGGAGGTGACTGTGGTGGTGGTGGTGGTGGTGGTGGTGCAGCCACCCCGCCGTCGGCGACATGGGTCAGACCCGACTGCGGGGGCTGTTGCAGAGAGGAGTTCTCCTGCGAGCCCCTGGTCGAGGCTCCTCCTCGTCTGCTTGCTACCGGGCTTGCGTTGGTGTCTGCCGCGGCAATGATCGTCGTCGCAGTGGTATCGGCCGTTCGGCCCCCTCCACCAGCAGTACTGGCGCTGCCTCCCCTCTCCGCGTCAGCCACATCGGCGTCGCCGTTGGCGGGGTACGTCGCTGTGGTCATGGTGGAGCTATCCACCATCTCACGGTCGCACGGGCGGGCCTGTGTCGAGGCTTTGTCCTTCTTGGACGGGGGCCCGTACTGGTACGTCGTGGCACGCTGCGCGCGCGTCTGAAACAGGTTGGTGTCGACGCCGAGATGGCGCTTCTCCTCCGGCGTCAGGTAGGCCGCAACGAGCTCCACGAGGGATTCGCGCAGGGCCGCCAGCGCGTCCGTGACGCCGTCTAGGGCGGCCTGCTGCTCCTCCGTGGGGCGGGGCGTCAGGCGGACAAGGCCAAAGACCTCACGTGCCCGTCGCGGGTCGGCCCGCATCGCGTCCGTCAGTTGCGCCACCATGTTGCCGCTGCACTCGTCCAGCTCGACGGCTTCGTCGTAGAGGTCCATCAGCTTGCGCGACACCTCGTTGCGGAAGCGTACCCGCTCCGTCGGCGTCACCTCGCCTTTGTTCTCCTGGTGAATGCCGCGGCTCCGGCGGCCTGTGGGGGAACGGCTTGGCGGCTCGCCTTGTGGTGCACGGCGGCGGCGCTGTGGGGACCGGACGGTGCCCGGTGGGGTGGTGGGCCCTGCGGCAACCGCGGCGCCACCACTGCCCAGCACACGTCGCTGTTGTTGCTGTTGGCGCTCCTGTGGCGCGCTGGGGCGGTCGTTTCCATACGACACACGCCGTTCCGGCAGCTGTTTCGGCTCGTGGTTCACGGGGACCTCGTACACACTGGGCCGCATCTGGTCCACGACGGAGGGCAGATTGGGCACAAACAGCTGCTGCGGGCCCTGGTGGGACCAGAGAGCTGCGAGGGCACCGCTCACGTCCGTCGGCGGTCCCCCGGCGCGGAGGGGGAGCAGCGTCGACACGCCATCATCCCCTCGATCACCATGCCATACGCGATCATATCGAGTGTCGCGGTGGCCACGCATGACTCTAATAACTTACCGGGTAAATGTGTTCTATGGTAAGGAGGAGGAGGGGGGGTTGCAGAATGTACCTGTATCTGCGAGAGAGTGTGTGTGTACACGTGAATGATATCCCTCCACATCATCGGGGTAGAGAGAGAGAAAGAGGAAGGGGAAGGGGAGAGGGTGGGCGGGACAAAACTAGTACGGTGTCCGGTGCAGTTGCCTCGTCTAGGCCGCAAATAGGCAAAGGAAAGCCTCCAAGTTGCCTTTTTAAGAGATGGCATCGCTGCTCCTGGCGCTGTCGGTCGATTGGTGCGATAGTACAGGAGAGGAGAATGGTGTCTGCCGCTCCGTTCTAGGGTAGAGCCGTGTGCCCTCAGCAGCGATCGGCCAAGAACGTGCGGACACGCATAGATGTCTTTCTTCTAAAAGTGGGATGAAAAGAGGGAGGGAGGGAGGGAGGTTTGCCCTGGCGACAGGCCGGTGGCGACGGGCCAAGAGGAGTCCGCAAATGGACAGGAAACGGCACATTTACCTCAGTTGTGGGAGTAGACGCTGGCTGCCTTTCTGCCGCTGTTCGACGCGCTGCTCCGGTTGCGATGGCGGCGGTGATGGTCGTGCCGCCGAGAGCGCTGTGCTGAACTGGAGTGCCGCCGGGACCGCCGTGCTGAGCTGGAGGGTCGCTCGCTCGTGTTGCCGCCGCCTCCCTTGCGCTCCCGATCCCCCCCACGGCGTTGCTTCTGCGAGAGTTCGGCGAGACGCGCCACGTACTGTCGCCGCAGCTCCCGCAGTTGAGGATCGTCGCGCGACACGGGCTGCGCGCCGCCGGCATCGCTGCCGCTGTCGTAGCCAACTTCGTCGGTGTCACTGGCCGCATGTTGTTGCCTCGAACTCCTACGACTGTGCCGAGAGGCCGAGCGCGGACTGCACAAAGGGTCCGTGGACGGGCCAGCGGGCGAGGCCCTGGCTGGTGCACCGCGACCCCGCGCGGAGAGGGAGCTGCGCCGACGACGAGACACCGACGTGCTGCGGCGGCGCCGCCCGTCAGTGCGCGTGCTTCGGGAGCGTCGGGACACCTCGCGGTCAATGGCCTCGGGACGCAGATAGGCTGGATCGGCGCCCATTGCCATCATCTCTCGCTCCGTCAGCCAGTGGGCCGCGAAGCGCACCGACGTGTCGCGCACACGCTGCAGGTCCTCCACAAGCTCATCCAGCACCGCCGCCTGCCGGACGAGGCGCTCGGCCTCCGGCGCGCGGAGAGGCACGCCGTCTGGGATCGTGTCGGCCAGACCTAGTTTGTACTGTCGCCGCACGTCATCGAGGATACGCGGACTCAGCTGCATGGCGGTGCGCCACAGCGCCCGCAGCTGCCCGCGCATGCCGGTGTGCAGTGACTCGATCGAGTTGTGGAACTGGGCGTAGCTGCGCACCGCCTGGTCCCGTATCCACGCCCCATCCTCAAACGTTTGCACGCTGCGCTGGATCACGCCCTCGGACAGCACGGGTGGCAAGCCGGCCGCGGGCGTAGGTGCAGACGCGCTGGGGCGGGCCGCAGCACCCTCACTGCCTCTACTAACCGATGCACCCGCTGCTATGTGTGGGCTGCTGAGGGACAGTACAATGGCCTCCCGCACGCAGCGCGGCACCTCGGCCCAGTCCCCATCGCCGCGCGCGACGGAGCGCGCCACCTGGTACACCTGGCTACCAGATATCATCGAAAGAAGAAAGGGAAGAGAGGAGAGGGAGAGGGATGTATCGAAACAGTAAACAACACTGAGGAGGACACGGGTAGCGCAGAGGAGGTCAATCAACGCAAGTTCCACGACAGGGGGACAGGGGGAGGAGGGAGAGCAAACACAAAAAAAGGCGAAGTAGCCAATGTTCAGAAACTGAGCACACATATGGAGAGGAGAAAACAGAGGAGGATGTCAGCAGATCATCGCAGCAAGCAGCACACTACGTATGGAAGTGACGACTAGCTTCGGGGTGCTCCCAATCTCGCCCACACCCCACCTGTACACTGCCTCGCAGCATCGCACAACATCGCTGGTAAACCATCCTCTCCCTGGTGATTCTGTAGAGTGGTGTCTGCAAGGTAGACATGCGCAGGAGCAGAGGAGAGGGAGAGGAGAGGGGGGATAGGCAAGTTGAGTGTACATATCGCTGAAAAAGAAAAGAAGTGTTGTAGGAGCGAGACATGTTCCTGATCGGTTGGTGGCTCATCCTTCGGTGTCCTCGAGCTCTGCGAACACATGCTGGTTGTCCTCCAGCACGTCACACACGCGGGCCTCCGGGTCGCACGGCTTCCCGCCCTCCTTCTGGATAGCGATGGGTGTGCCGAAGCGCTTGCCAAAGGAGTCATCGTAGCGCACCATTGCCGCGTGGCCCAGCCAGGGGACGAGCTGCGTGCCGTCACCGCACTCTAGGTCGATTACCTTGCCACGCACATGAACGAAGATCTTCATGCTTTCAGCTAGTAATCCCCAATGTGTCGGTGTGGTCAAGAGAGGGGGGATGGGGGTGAGGAGAGAGGCTATCCGCTGCTTCTGCCTCTGTAAGGAGATTCGTAGGCTACACAAAGACCAAACGCGAGGAGGAAGCGGAGAGCAGCGATGAAGTGGAGTCGAGGAGGGAGGGGAGGGAGAGGAGGCCATGATCCCAAGGGAGGAAGACGAGAACTGTCGGTGCAGAACGGGGCCAGTACACCACCCTCGAGGGTCCGCGCTGTTGCCACGCTTTCGGTCCTTCTTATCATTTACTTCTCAACTGTCTTCATATGTGTGTGTGCGTGTGTTCCCCTTCACACATGAGGCGAATGAAGGGGGAGGGGGAACTCTGAATAGAAGGAAGGAGCCTCACCACCACCACGCGGCACAGTGGGGATGCGAAGGCACCATCCGCACATCCGGAGCAAACTTGGAGTCTGTGGGGTCAATACCCGTTCCAGCTCTTCAGTTTCACGAGTGCGCGGGGATCCAGCTCATTCTGGAGCGCGTTCGAGGTCTGTCCAGGCGTGGGCGAGCGCAGCATGTTCGACAGGGTCAGAGTGTCCTGAGCCTCACGCTGCCTCTTCGCGATCTCAATCAGCTCATCAGGGATGTTGTCGCCGTACAGCTTTCGCAGGTGCATGTACATTTGCTCCTCTCGCTTTGGCTGCACCCGCAGCACCGTCATGCGCAGGAACTCATATGCAAAGCCCATCAGCAGCATGGACACCCAGAAGAACTGCACCTTTTGCCGCGTGGGCATCCGTTCGTACCGAGCAACGCCTGGGAGGGCCATGGTGAATCAGGAGATTCTCCTTTGGCGGCGCGAGTGTGATGAGCTTGGAAAGGGAAGCAAGTGCAAGGGGGGAAGAGAGGAAGCGGAGAGAGGTGCGAAATAGCATCATGTCTGCTATTGGTCTTCCCACATCTACACACAAGCGAACACACACACACACACGCATACGCAAACCCACAGAGAGTAGAGGGTAGAGGGAAACGCGATGGGCATGCACCCCACCTCCCGTCTGATCTCTGATCTCCCTCAGTGACCACAACGAGCAATGTACCATCCCATTTTGGGTTCATTCTAGGGACCTCACATCATCCTCCCAGGAGAGGGGGGAGGGGGTGTCGCCTCGCTACGGAGAAGGTCTCGTGAAGCTAATGTAGACAACATCACCGCCGCGCACAAACACGAGGGGATCGCTAGCCGTACCATCGTCCGCCGCGCCTGCGCTACCCCCAACGGGTGGTCGGGCCTTGCACTGCGCGAGGACGCAGTTAAAGTCATTGTCAACGGCCTGGAGGACGCCGGAGAGTTCCTCCCCGTCCGCGGTGCGGCACGCCGCTGGCTGGCCAAGCAAAGCCTCCAAGTTCACCGACATGGCAAGGCGTGTCGGAACGGGGGTGGAGCGGCGGCAGCCAATGAGAGTCGAATGCGGCACGACAACTACAACTAGCGTGGGGGTCGAAGCAAAGGGGAAGGAAGCAAAGAGAATGAGGACAGAAGGACAGCGAGGGGGTGCTCACACAGACAGACGCCTTCCCCGCTACCACACACGAAGCCATCCGCTGCGCGTGCAGCAGAGCGTGCGACTCCCGTCGGTCCCCTGTGACCTCTCACTCCCTACCCCCCATCCGGCCTTGTCACAGGTATCAGGGGAGGGGCATTCGCGAGTAGAGTGAATGCCCCTCCCCTGCTGTGCGTACTTCTCTTTCACGGGTTTTGGATGGGTACTGGTCGCAGTTGATGGTAGAAGTGGTGGTGGAAGTGGTGGTGGTGTTCCTCTCCAGTGTGTGTGTGTGTGAATGTGCTCGGATGGCGGCGGGTGGTTGTGGACATCATTCCACACGCCGAGCAAGAAAAGGACGCGTTGTACAAGGAGAGGCAACAAAGGGACGGAGGAAAGAACATTAGGAACATACACATAGAGGGAGGGAGAGACAGACACAGACACGCAGAGATTTGGAGTGATATACGGAGAAGGGGGGGGAATGGAGAAGTGAGTGAAGAGCCATGGTAAATGCAGAAGGCGGGGGGCCGACTGGGAGGAGTTTGGGCGAGAACGCGATACTCGGTCTTGCGCGTCGGCGTCCGCGTCAGGAAGTAGAGAGACGAAGTGCAGTACATCATGATGAGTCTCAACGATGCTGACACGCAACGACGGCAGAGGAGGGGGAAGCGTGAGGCCCAGCCCCTCCGCAGCAGAGGAAGCTCGGGACGGAGTGAGGAAGACGAACCGGTGTCAGTTGGTACATAACAGAATGAGGAGGACATGAGTGAGAGAGAGGGAGGGGGGAGGGTAGTAAGTACGAGGGAGAAGACACACAGGCCCATAAAGCACAACGCGCGAGCGAGCACCATACGGAGGAGAACAGAACTGGGGAATGGATCGGAATGAAGGCGGCCGATTTTGCGGTGGCCGATTCACCTGAAGGAGGAGGACACCACCTTCGTGAGAAGCATTCAGGTTGGGAGTGTTGCTACCGTCCTGCTGGGTGACCCGAGTTTGGCTATAGGCGTGGTGTAGGAGGAGGAGGAGAGAGCAGGGGAGACAAGCGGGAGAAATGGAGCCGGTGCGTGGCGGTGTGAACCTGTTGTGTACCTAGGCGTAGGTGGATAGGGTGTAACTATCGCAATGCGCACGCAGGTCGGACTCGTGGGGGAGTCATCTAACGGGAACAAGACAAAAGGAAAAAGGAAAGAGAAAGGGAGGGGGGGTGACATGGCGGGGTTACTTGGCTCTGCCGCCGTGGCCGGCGGCCCCCACCCTGGCGACATGCTTTCCACGGACAACGCTACGGGGGTCTGCCGCAACGGGTGACTGTCCACGCGGGGCGGAGTGGACGGAGCGAGTGCTCCGGTCCAGCGAGGTGCTGCCCGCGGTGCCCAAGTCATCGTTCGCGCCGGCGCCAGAGAAGGCGTGCTGCTGGTGCCCTCCCGCAGGGGCCGTGCCGGGCCGCATGGAGCGACCATATGGCGAGGCTAGGCGCAGCGAGGACGGTGGTGTAAGGGTCCTGCCCATTGGTCGCAGCAGTCCGCCGCTGTCCTCATCGTCGAAGGAGGCAGACGAGGTGAGGTCGACGTCCTCGGTGGCGCGGGTGCCTGGCAAACTCGTGTCCCACGCGTGCTGCGAGGAGGACTGGGACGGCCCCTTCACCACGGTCGCCGGTGCCGACGAGGCCAAGCCGTCTTCCTGTGAGCAACACCTTGCCCACCACCGGGCGAGCAGGTCGGTGCACTGCTGCTGTATGGCGCTTGTCGCAGCGTCCTCCTCGCGGAGCAGCCGCGTGCGTGTGACGGCCTCGCGGGCGGCTGTCTCCCACAGCTGCAGCGCCAGGCGTTCCAGGAAGAAGCGCTGCAGCATGGCCGCCCGCTCGTGCATGGCCTGCTCTCTGCACAGCGTGTTCCACAAACTGCGCTGAGCCGTTTGTGCGGACCGCAGGATGCGGCCGCGCCGCTCCGCCTCCATGGCCACGAGGTCACGGGTTGCCAGGCCCCTGCCACCCCGCTCTGCCCGCGGGCGATCAAAGGATGGAGCGGTGAAGTCCATCTCGCTGGTGACGTCCGAGAACGTCTGCGCGTGGGTGGGCCGCTCCAGCAGCACCACGCTGTGCGTTGGCACGCTCACGTCCACCGAGAAGCAATCCTCCTCGTCGCCATCGGACACCGTTGTGGTCGAGATTTGGAAGGTGTCCGTGAACGGGTCCTCCCGCATAGTGGCCCCGAGGCGCGGCGACACCGTCCTCTGGCGACGGCGCCGTGTGCGGCTAGCGTCGAGAGCCGGCAGGCTGGCCATCGGCGCTCGTGTGTCCATGTCCTCCGCGCCGCCAGCGCCAAGGACGGCCATCGGTGGGCGTCCCAGCGCGGACAGTCCACGCAACGGCGGCGGGGCCGGGGCGACGGCTGGGGACGGCGGTGGCAGCGAGGGCAAGGGCACAGCGGCTTTGGCCGGCCGCTCGACCGCAGCGGCATTGGCGACGGCGGGCGACGTGGCGTCAGGCTTGGCTACGGTGTCCACAGTGCTGAGAGAGCCGTTTCTACTTGCCGACAGCTCGACCTTGCCGTTGACATTGGTGGAGCCTCGCTTGGGGAACGAGGTGGTGGTGGTCGAGCGGTCATCGTTTGCGATGGCGCTGGAGGAGCCGCAGCATTTGTTCCCCATATCAGGGGGACGGAAGGGGAGAAGGGGGGTTCTACACAGGAAACGAAAACACACCGTGCGACAGGTTAGGAAGGAGAGAGAGAGAGGGAGAGGTGGGTGAATGTCCGTGGCAAGAAGCGGCCCGCCTCCTCCTCTCTTGTGTTACTGTACAAGGGGGAAACTATCTAACAGTGTTTGAAGACGAAAAGGAAGGGAAGAAGAAGAAGGGGGGGGGAGGGGGTGTAGGCCGACCACCCAACAACGCGAACGGGGATGGGTGGGAAGGGAGGGAAGAACACAAAGCAGTAAGGTACTAGACACTGTGTATGTGAGAAAGGAGAAAGGCACAGAGATGGCAGAGTGCTGGACAGAGGAGCAGAAGTAAACCACAGCGGCGTGGTCCCGTAAGCCTCGACGCTTCTCACCCCAATGCTTCCTGCTGCTGCAACGCAACCATCGGGTAGGTGGTCCCCCGCTCTCCTACGACGTGGCGATATATATATATGTATATGTGTGCTAGTAAGGAAGAAGAGAGAAGGCTGGCCCGCAGGGGACGCGAGGAGGTGGGGAGAGGTAGTCCCCCCTCCTCATGGCCCGGCTCTAGTTTGAGCTGGAAGACGGCCCATGCCGCTGTCGCATCCCCTCACCACCACCACCACCACCACCACCACCATCCCGGTTCCCATCCGCTGTGCTCTGCGACTGGGGCTGAAAGGGAGGGACACGTCGCTCCGCCTTCCGTTCGCGCTCGAGGCGCTCCCGCTCCAGCACGGCATCGGCGACGTGCTCCTCGCGCTCCTTCACGCGCATAAAGTCGATGATGTCCTTCTTGCTGATGAGCCCCTCGAACTTGGCGTAGCGGCAGACAACAACGTGGTGCGTGCCGAGGGATTGGAAGAGGTAGAGCACCTTCTTCACGGAGCAGTCCGGCTCCACCTGCAGCATGCACGCCTCCATGATGCTGCTGAGGTCGAGCTCGAGGAAGTCGGGATCGGTCGAGACGGAGGGCTGCTCCTTGAAGCGGACGTAGGTGTCGAGGCTCACGTTGCTGTCGTGCGCCGCCGCAAGCTGGAGGGCCCGCACAATCTTCTTTGTCGGCGCGTACCCCAGCAGCGTCGTGTCGTCGGCGGACTCCACCACCGGGAAGCCCGTCACGTTCATATGTCGCAGCAGCTCGTTGATGTTCTTGATCTTGAGGCCGTAGGCCGTGAGCACGGTGAAGCGCTTCCCCGCGCACATGTCCTCGGCAGCGAAGTCGAGGTGGAACTCCTTCTTGGGATCGAGGTAGGGCAGGTTGTTCTCCTCGATGCCAATCTCGTACGTGCCGTCCACGCCCAGCGCCTCGCCGCCCATCTTGGCGCACAGGATGCTGATGGTCACGGGGACCATGTACTCCAGCGACCCGGTCAGCTCAAACATGATGATGGCGAGGCAGATGGTCATGCGCGTGACGCCGGTGAGCATCGCGGCGGCCCCGACAATCGCGTACACCCCGGGGATCACGCACAGGTCCTGCCCGGAGCACTCGGAGAAGACATAGGAGTTGGGGTACGTTTCCTGGATGGCGCGGAACACCATGCCGAAGCCGCGGCCGTACAGCGCGCCAATCGCCAGCGACGGCACCAGAATGCCGGCGGGGAGGAACACTCCGACTGTGCACATGAACAGCACAAGTTTGGCCGATGCGGCGGCGACGAGGGACAGGAAGACAGTGACCTCCCTGCCGTGGCACATCTCGATCTCGGACTCGGGGGTGCAGTCCTGGAAGCAGTCCCCCAGCAGCTCCAGCAGATTACCAGAGGAGTAGGGCACGAGGTAGTTCACCACCGCCGACACGGCGGCCACGGCGGCCACCTCCGCCACGCGCCACTGCTTGAGGTTGCGCTTCCGCCAGCGGCCGACGTGGAGGTTGGCCATGCTGAAGGCGGAGCCCAGGAAGCCGCCAAAGATGCCAATGGCTGCGAAGAGTGGAAGCTCGAAGAAGTGCCAGTTGTGCTGGTAGTTGACGCTGAACTGGACGATGCGGCCATTGTGCCACATGTCCACGCGCTTCGCCACGAGGACGGCGGTGATGCCGGAGATGAGAGCAGCCATCAGAGCCTTGAAGTTGTACACGACAGACACCTCCTCCAGCGCGAAGATGACACCACCGATTGGTGCCCCAAAGGCCACTGCCATGCCGCCGCCCGCACCGGCCGTGATCAGCTCGCGCTTCCGCGACTCAAGCTGGTAGCCAGGAAAGAGTCCGGAGACGAGGTCGCCAACGCACGCGCCAATGTGCACAAACGGCCCCTCCTTCCCCACCACGAGGCCGGAGCCAGTGGAGAAGCACATGCCCACGGACTTCGTCATCAGGGTCCAGCCGCCAAGGTAGCGCTTCTGGTGGTGGCCAGAGACAATCGTCTTGACCTCGGAGATGCCGCCGCCGGCCGCGTAGGGGGCGTACACCTTACACAGGAACGACGCCACAACGGCGGCCAGCGTTGAGTATGCAACGTACATGACGAACTCCACAAAGGCGGTGGCCTGGTTGCCGCGGCCCAGGAAAAACTCGCCCCATGTGTAATAGTCGGAGCACTCTGTGCCGTCCACGCAGCACATGGAGCGGCCCAGCCAGAAGAACTCTGCGCAGATGCCCAGCCTAAAGTTGCTGACCCAGCTCGCACAGGCGTCACAGAAGACGCCAAGGCCGCCCAGCGCAAGCCCGCAGAGGAGCGCCGCCAGGAAGCTCTCCACGTGCGGCGGAAGCACTCGCCCATGAGCCTCCGCCCCGCCGCCGCCACCCGCCCTGTGCGTGCCGTGGCCCCGCTGGCCAACCGGCACCAGCGTCTCCGCGCCGCCCTCCGTGTGCGAGGCGACCCAGTCAATCGTCGCCCAGTCCGCCTCGGCAGGCGACTGTGCCACAAAGTCAGCCAGGCCGCCGCCGCCGTTGCTGTTGCCATTGCCAACTCCGCTGTCTCTCGCATCGGCGCGATGTGGGTCCATGTGGATGTGGCGGACAGTGAAGGCAGAGGAGTAGCGACACCCGACTCAAGAGGAATCAACAGAAGGAAGGTCCCCCTAACGCAAGAATGCTGAGAAGAGGAGTGGTGGTGGCGGTGGTGGTGCTCTGTCCTAAGGAGTCTCCCACCCGCCTCTAGCGTAATGTATGGAAGCGCGCTGGCAAAGGCGTCCCAGGTGCTCGCACAGGAGATAGGAGAGAGATAGGAGAGAGAGATAGAGTGGTAAAGGGAAACAAAGAAGGGTCAAGGCAGATCTTACAGGGTGAAGCATGCGAGCTCACAGACACCCCCCACGCCCACCTTCTTCTTTGCCATTGCCCACATTCCCTGCCCCAAGTGCTGCCGCCGTGCAGGGAAGCAGAAAGAGGAGGTAGCCGTCGGCTCTTCGCTTCTCCCTTGGCATTCCTCCTTGTGTGTGTGATTGCATGTTGGCGTGTGTATGTGTCGCGCAGAGTAGTTCGGTTGGTGTCACTGCTGTCCAGAGCCCTTGTCCTCCTTTTCCTGCCTCACCCGCTTCAGCCGCTCCGCGAGCTGCTGCTCCTTCAGCTGTCTGCGCTCCTCCTCCGTCGCACGCCGGCTCTCCTCCTGTCGTGCTCTATCAAAGGAGCCAGCCTCGCCAGCCCTCACCCCAAACGCCGCGGCGAACCGCTCCGCCGACTTCTCCTCGTCTGCCTTGCGCAGCTCCCGCTGCTCCACCAGCGCCGCCTGCATCAGCGACTTGGATAGCTCCCTGCACTCGCGCTCCACCGTGGCCTCGTCCACGCCGCTGGCCAGGCGATCGGCGCGGTACAGGTGCACGCGGAGCTTGACGGCTCGGATAGCCTTGTGGGTGTCGAGCCTGCGCGCGAGATCATTGTTCTCTCGTTGCGAGCGCTTCGCCAGCAGCGGGTTGATCGACTCGGCCGGCGACGCCGCGTCCTCCAAGCCCTCTCCGTCTGTGCCAGTGGTAGAAGGGCGAAAACGGGAGAGTTGCGAGTGCACCTTCGCCTTGCTGCGCTGCACATAGCCGCTGAGGCCGGTGCCCTTCACCTGCTGCGCCTCGACACCATTGTACATGATGATGACGCTAGTCTCCGAGGAATGGAAAACACTGAATGTGCATATAGCGAACAGGAGGGAGGGGGTGAAGTTGGAGAAGGAGGAGGAATCATCACACAAGCATGCGTGCTTCGTGGTGGGCACCCCTCACCCCCCACCCACTCATCCATGTGTCAGTCGCTTCGGTATGTCTCTTTGGAAATGTGGTTGAATGCGTAGCGTGGTGGGCACCGCAGCGTATGTGAGAAAACAAGAAGAAGCGCCGCATGTCAGCACGGCAACATGCAGCTCTCGCCAGGCGGCAGGCACGGGGCCCCTTTGCTCTCCAGCCGCCTTACCCTATCCGACCGTCCCCCCAGTCGCTTCGTGCCTCGCCAACGGCGGCGGGGTTCGCCAGCTCGCCACGCACTCTTGCACTCCTGTCAGCCGCAATGCGCAGCGCCTCCTTGTTACGCAGCATTTCCTCGCCGTAGTGCTCCCCGAGGCGACGGAGCAGGCGGATGGCACGCAGGCACAGCTCCTCACTGGCAGCGTTGAAGCGGCGCTGCTGCGCGTAGGGGCGTTCCATGGCAAATGGGGTGGCCACCTCCTCGAGCTCCCACCGCTCCGTCACCTTCATGCCCACACGCATCACATTCGCCTCCAGTCGCATGAAGAGGGGCTCGCCCTCGTAGAGATCGTCCTGGAGCCGACGGGTGGACGTTTCGTGAAAGATGGCGGGGTCGCGCGGGCTCCAGAGCGTCCACCGCTGATGCGCGTCCGCCGCGTCGAGCCCGATGCCCCAGTGCGGCGGCGTACGCGGCGTCAGCATCGCATCGTCGTGAGTGCCGCAGCCGTTGCCGCGTTCCTCGGCCTCCTTCGCCGCGACGGAGCGCTGAAAGCGGTCTGCACTCCGACTGCGGTTGTACGGGGCATCGACGCTAACGTACACGTCGTAGGTGTCGCGCTGCTGCCGTGCCGCTTCGAGCGAGGAGGGGCTGTGAGAGGAGATATCAATAGCAAAGTCGCGCATCGCGCGCACCGCCATGGGGTGCACCGTACCGTCATGGTACACGCCGCCGCTCTCGACGAAGACGTGGCCTGCGCTGAAGGCACGCAGGAACCCCTCCGCCATCTGCGTCCTGGCGCGGTTGGTGAGAGCCGCGACGAGGATCCCACGACAGCTGGACATGGCGGCACAAGGGACAAGACGCTTTGCAACCGCACGGGTGGCTTCCCCCCTGCCCTCCTCCTCCTCCTCTCTCTTGTAGGGAGGATGGACACGGGAGCCTCTGTGTCGCCCCTCTGAGTCACAGCGGAGCAACGGAGAAATGGGGAATCTTAAGAAGTAGAGCAGCGAGAAGAGAAGAAGGAGGGAGAGAGGATTCGTGGAGAGAGGGAAGCAACCACACGTCCCCACAAAAGGCACATTGGCGCCGCTCAGGGATAGGGAGGTGGTTGGGGGGTAGAGGAAATCCGAGACCACGCAGTGCCTCCTTCGCTCTTCCCCCATCCCAACCTCACGGCTTCATCTCATATATCGCATTACTGCCTAGATGCATGGATCGACCGGTGGGGAAGGGGGGGAGGGGTCGGAGGGCCTCAAGCATCCTCCTACAGGAGGAGCAGTCCCTCCCCTCACCTCACCCCTCCACACACACACACACACACACACGCATGAAGAGCCTTCACGTGAAGTTCACACGCGCTACAAGACATCCAGGCTTCACCGACACGAGACGCACGGCGGCGCGCATGCGGGGGTCGTTCTCCACAAAGTCTGTGACGGTGCGAGCGAGTGTCGCCTCCCCGCGACGGCTGTGGTGGCCCTCCCCGACGACAATCGTGAGGAAGCGGATGCGCTTGCGCTGGCACAGGTCAACACGGCGGGTGAGCACCTCGAGTGCCTCCTCCGCGTGGAAGCCGTGCAGGTCGAGCGACGTGGCGGGGTCGTCGCGGAGCCGCTCCATCTCCAACGCGAGCATCGCAAGCCGATTCAGGCGCTCGTACTCACAGCCGAGGTCGTAGCCCTCGCGGCTGAGCGCCTTCGCGAGAGCGCCGTCGCCGCGCAGGTAGGCGGCCGACGCCTGGCTCAGCACCCGTAGGCGACACGCATTCACGCCGTACGCACGTAGCCGCACGCGGCGCCAGTCGCCCCGCTCCCGCAGCTCCGCCTCAGCCGCCTTGTAGAGTCGGCGCACCTCTGTTTCGTCCGTGGCAGCGCTGTCAACCGCTGACGGCGCCGGTCGTCGCTGCTGCGGTGACGGGACGGACGGGTTGGTTGGGCCGTGGGGCCGCCACCGCGTCGCAGCCGCACCCATTTGCAGTCTCGTCCGCAGGGAGAGCAGCTCCGAGGACAGCTGGTTGAGCGCGGTCACCGTACGCTTCGAGTCCTTGTCAGATGCCCCAAAGGTGCTGCGCACAATATCGGGATGGATCTCCGGGAACATGGCCTTGACCTTCTCCAGCCGAAGCTGTTCCGCCGGGTTCACGTTGCCGCGCCAGACGTTGCCGTAGTCGCGCCGCGTGATGTTCTCCTGCGAGCAGAGCAGGGCCTCGTACGCCTCTTCAAAGTCGTCGGCGCGGCTGTGGTAGACAGCCTCGATGCTGCTCAGCTCCAGCGCGGGGAACAGGAAGCACAGCGTCAGCAGAGCCTCGGAGCGAGCCACAAGCTCGCGACTGTGGCGGTCGGCCTCCGCCTCGGCCCTCTCCTCCTCCGCCAGCGCCTTGGCGAGCGCGGCGTCAATGTCGGCCGGGGTGGTGACTTCGACACGGCCCACAAGGTCCGCCACGGCAACGGGGTCGCCGCCTGCCGAGCGCAGCGCCTGCAGCATGAACGCTGGCTCCTCCTGCGGGAAGGCCTCGAGCAGCCCCAGGAACGTGTCCAGCTCGGTGTCCAGGAGAGCGGGCGACTCGGGCTCTGTGTCGTGCCCGCTCACGACCCACCCGCCACCGCCATCGCTCGGGCCCACCGCCGCGTCCGGCGCGGGGAAGAAGTCCGCCGCGGTGGCGGGCGATGGGTGCCCCACCACCGCCGCTCGGTCCTCGCGGGACGGAACTGCTACTGGCTCCCAGGTCCGCTCGGCGCCAGCCTCGTCCAGTGCCTCGGCGCTGGGGTGGACAGAGAGGCCGCCATCCCGGCCGCAGGCGGAGGAGTGGGGGTGCGAGGGGAAGACGCTCTGGAGGCGGGTCTTCTTTTTCCGAACCGCCGGTGGCAAGAGGCCGTCGTCGGGTGCGCTGGATGCGGGCTCCGCCGGGCCGCCTCCCACGATCCTCTCCTGCAGCTTCGCCCCGTACTCTGCATCCGTCTCGTGGCGGTAGCGACAGTCCTCGGCGCTGAACCGACACCGCCCGTTCAGGAAATGCACACACACGTCAGCGTCCCGGTCGGCGTGCTCGCAGTGGGCGCCGTACTTGCAGGAGCCACACTGAGCGATGCACGGGTGCTTCGTTCGTCCATTCACTACGGCAGGTGCTGCCTTGGGTGTCGGTGCGCTGGCGGACGCCCCCACGCGCACGACAGTCGTCGCGGTGGCAGGCGGTGTTGCCCTCGTTGGCGCCTCGCTGATGAGTTTCTCGAGGAATGGCCGCGGTGCGTCGCTCTGTGGGTCGCTCGTGTGCAGCCCCCGGGACAGTAGTGGGTCGGTGTGCGAGGGCTCTGAGCCGCGCACAAGGTTAAAGTCCGAGGCGTCGGGTACATACAGCACTTTGCCACGCGCCACGTCCGCGCCGCCCTCCTCGTCCTCCACAAGCTGGGCCACCTGCACGGCACGGCCCCCATTGCCTGAGGTGACAATGCGGTACTTTGTGCCATCCTCGCGGGTGAAGGTGTCGCTGATTTCGTGGCGCTGCCCCTCGCGGAGGTCGACCCCCTCCACGCTGTGCCGTCGCCGGCAGAAGTCGCCGTAGATGCAGCTCCCATTGTAGTAGTTGATGCACACGTCACCGGGCAGGTTCTTCAGCCGACAGTACTCGCCGAATTGGCATTGCTTGTACTGCACCACACAGGGGTGTAGCGGCACCCGCTTCGCCGTCGGTGCCGCGCTGCCTCCCTGCTCCTCCTCCTCGTGCCTCATCCGGTCGAGAGAGGGGATCATCGACTCCGCTGGTAAGGGCTTCTTCCCTCCGACAGGCTTTGCGCCTTTGGCCGCCTGCTGTTCCCGCTGCCGCTCCAAGATGCCAAGGGCTACGGGATAGCTGTTGCCGGCGTCCTTCAGGGCCTGCACCGCCTTGGCCTTGCCAAAGCCCTTTGCCACGAGCTGATCCACATGCGGATCGGATCCTCCCTTCCCTCCCTTCCCCATCTCAGCGCAAGCAATGCAGCGCAGAACGAAAAAAAGAAAAGAAAAAACAGAAAGGGGAGGGGGAGGCCTCTAGAAGGTAGATTTGCCACCACCCTCCGTACACTAGCGATTGTTGCTTCCCTCTTATAGTTTTCGCGCTCCGGCACCAACGCGATGCAACGCCGCGAAGCAGCGAGTGTCCCCCAAAAAAAAAGACGAGAAACAAGGAAAAAGAGGAGAAGAGCAGTGAATACTGCTAGTAGTCCTGGTGTCCCAAGCATGCTGCATGCACACACGCAGACATGCAGAGAGAGGACGAAATAGAGAGAGAGAGAGAAGGCCCTCTCCTCCTCTGCCCGTGGTGGTGGTGGTGGTGGCACTTGCTGGCGGTTGGCAGCAAGTGCTCCTGTGATCCAGCACCGCGACACTCCCCTTCTTGCAAAGCCTCGTCCTCCCTCCCTCACCACGCTGCTGTTGTTCGGATCCTTGTCGCTTTGCTCCGCCGTCATGGGGAGAGGATAACTTACATCAGTGCAACACTATGCGGAGACGGAGGAGGAGGGATATGTATGGAAAGGAAATGACATTGAAGGGGGCTGGCGCAGGGAAAGGAAGAGCAGCCTTACCGCTTCCCCCACCTGCCTGCCCTACGCGCTCACACATCAATCACCCCACAAGCCGTGATAACGATATCCTCGACGGGCGATTGGTTGTGCTTCACCTCCGTCGCGTGGATGGCGTCGACAACGTCCATGCCGTCCATCACGCGACCGAACGCCACGTATCTCTCGTTCATCCACGACATCTCCTTGCGCGTAATGTAGAAGGACGAGGCATTGCTGTGCGCGCCATCGTTGCACATGCCCAGCACGCCAGCGCGGTCGTGGCGCACAGCGAAGCACTCGTCGGGGAAGAAACGCCCGTAGCAGGAGTAGCCCCCGTTGCCGCCGTGGCCAGCGGAGATGTCGCCCCCCATCACCCACGCGTCCTTCAGCACCCGGAAGAAGCGGGAGCCTTCGTACGACAGGCGCACCGTCTCCCCGCTGCCTGTGTCCACGACCTCGCCCATGTCGCCGCGGCACAGACGCCAGAAATTCTGGCTGGTGTGCGGCGCGATCTTGCTGTAGAGCTCAAAGGTAATGCGGCCCAGCGGCTTGCCGCCGCAACTCACCTCCATCCAGCAGTAGCGATTGCCGCGGTCCCGCAGGAACGCCATGTAGGCGGCGCGCGCGCGGGTCTCGTAGGAGTTCGAGTCGCTAGCGGGGAGGGAGGAGGCGGGGCTAAACGTGGTGTCGCGCTCCACCTCGCGCACAAAGTCGTCGCCAGACTGCACCGTGAGGAGCTTTTCATCCACCACGAACACCTCGAGAGTGGCGACCTCGGTGTCCGTAGCAGGTTCACTGTTGCCTTGGATTTCTACTGTCGGGGAGGAGGGCTTCATCGTCAAGCCGTCGGCAACCAGCCGCCGTCGGCGGGCGTAGAAGTCCACCGGGGCCTCCAGGTTCACGGACACGTTATACAGATCGGCGTACTTTGCGTTCACGAACGCGGCTGCGTCGGCGCACCGCTGAAACGCCGGTGTGTCGACCAAACCGTGGACGCTGAGGAACCGCATAGGAATGAGTATCTCGCGAGGATTGAAGAGAACAGCAGGAGGAATCACTGGATGAGGTGTGTCTGGGAGTGTGTGTGGGTGTGTGCTGGGCCTGTCACTACATGTCAGAGGTAGAGGAAAGGGAGGAGGGAAAGGCCATTTCGGTCTGTCGACAGGTACGCTGTCAGCACGCTACTGTACAACCATCTCAATGGGAGGGGTGGCGAAAGATGCCAAGGCATCGTTGGGGGAGGGCAGCAGGTCCAAGACATGACACACAGGCGGCAGGGGGGGGGGAGGGGGAATGAATAATGCTTAAAGACGAGCCCCGCAACAACGAGCCAGACACATCGACAGCGAGAAAGGGATGAGGGGGGAGGGGGTACGCATCAGAGCCCTCATCTTGCGCTGCCCGACTGGCCAAAGTCGTTCGTCCTGAGCTTCTCGACCCACTGCTTTGTCTTGATGTACCGCTTGTTTCCATCGTCGCCGAGGAACGCGATAGCGGCACCGGCGCCAAGAATGGCCATGGGGCCACCACAAGCGATACAGAGCGACACGCCAGCCGTCCACGCAAATCGGTACTCCTCGGAGAGGACGCTAATATCCTGCGGCAGCGTGCGGTACGACGGCGGCGCTCCGGAAAGCGACTGGATCTTGCTCACTAGCTTGCGTACATTCTGGTGCTGCGGCTGCTGCTCCTGGAGGCGTTGCTGCTGCAGTTGGACGGCGTACTGTTGGTCGAAAAGAGAGCGCGGGAGGAGGATGTGGGCGATGGCAAAGCCGCCAGCCCCTTGGAAGAGAGTCTGTGCGATGGGAGCGTACGACATGTCCACGCACCTCTGTACCGTGTGCCACAGGAGGGGGAGGGGAGGGGAGGGGGGGGCCAGTGGTAGCGGCTCGGCTCCTTTGTTCGTGAGATGAGCAAGAACGGGGAAAAAGGGGGGGGGGGAAGAGAAGATGGGATAGGCGAAGGAAGCTACACAGACCGCTAGCAGCCCTTGGGGTGAGACTAGGGGCACTCAGGAGAGCGAAGCGGTGACGCGTGATGGTGCGCACAGTTGCAGTGGAGGGAAGAGGAGGAGGATTCTCACCCTCCGCCCCCCTTCCTATTATCGTATCCTCTCACCTTGTATCTGCGTGCGTTAGCACTCCACACACATGAAGGTAAAACGCCTTTGGACGGGGCACAAGATCGGAAGAGTACAAGAAAGCAGACAAGCGGAGCAACGGCCAGAACACGGAGCTCTGCGTGAGGAGAGGGAGGGGGGTGGGGAAGGTGATAGGAGGAAGCAACTCTAGAAAGTAAAGGAGAAAGGGGGGGATAATCCATTTAACGTAAATAATGGAGGGAGAGGGACAGAGGCCCCGGCGAACCGGTCTCCCTTGTTCATGCATCGCCGTCCACGTCGACGACCGCCTCGCCGCAGCAGCAGGATGGGGAGCTTTGCCTGTCGTCGCTCTCGCAATCCTTGAAGGAGAGCGACGCGCCGGACAAAGAGGAAGACGGACGGGGCGGCACCACCGCCTCACAAGATTCACGCGAGTCGGTGCGAGCAACCGTGGGCGACGACGCTGCATCTCTTGGCACGATGGCTGCTGGGGACCGGGGGCGTTTGAGACGCGGGGCTTCCGCACAGGGCGGACACCCCTGTTCGGCCTCCGCGCCGCATGGATTCTGCGGCGGCGACCGCGCCATCCTGCTCTCTTCGGACAAGAACAACGCCAGCTCGTCCTCCTCTTCCTCTGAGGGAGCGCTGTCAGCGACCTGCGCGACATCCTCGTTGTGCACGCACCCGTGGTCGCTGACATCGGATACGTTGGGTAGATCCACAGTCAGGGACGCCACTTGCGGGTCCACGCCGACGGGATGGAGCTGCCGCAGCTGGGCCGCTGTCTCGCTCCTTCGCAGGTCGCCAAGGACGAACATGGCCTTCAGCTGCATGCGCGTGAAGTAGCGGAAGAAGGTGTCCGCCTCCCCCGGTCGGGCACTGGCACTCGTGGTCTGCTTGGCGGCCATTGTCTTGAATATCTGGTTGCGGTAGATCTTCTCCTCAATGGTGCCGCAGGTGACGAGGCGAAACAGAAAGACGTCGCCGCTCTCCTGGCCTATCCGGTGCACGCGGTCCATGGCCTGCGTGTCCGCCGCGGGATTCCAGCTGGGGTCCAGCAGAATGGCACACGACGCTGAGCGGAAGGTGAGGCCGACGCCGCCCACCTGCGTCGTCAGCAGGCACGCCTTCACCGAGGCGTCCGCGTTGAAGGCCTCCACGGCCCTCGTGCGCTCCGCCACGCTGGTGACGCTCCCATCAATGCGGGCGTGCCGCACGTTGCGGTCCGTGAGCAGCCGAGCAAAGATGTTGAGGAGCATTCTGGAGCGGCTGAAGACGAGGGCTTTGCGGCCCATGGCGACGCACCGCTCCACCAGCGTCAACGCCGCCCGCAGCTTACTTCCACTGAGGATGTCGCCCACCTCCTCACACAGGGTGCTGGCGGGCAGTGGACACGCCAAGGCCTCGGAGAAGGCGGCCTCGGTCAACTGCAGCCATGGGTGGTTGCACACCTGCCCCAGCATGGTCACCTGATGCAGCGCGTTCCCGCTGCTGCCCGCCTCACTCACCACCACGGGTGCGGCGTCGGCAACGGCAGAAACAACGCCCTCCGTCTCTGCATCGCAGCCCACGTCTGCCACCTCGTCTCGGCCCAGCACGGCGCGGTACAGACGCTCCTGGGTCTCGGACAGGGTAACCCAAACAACGGTGTCGTGCTTGCGCGAGGCGACGACCTGCACGTCCTTCTTCTCGCGCCGCAGCATGTACGGCCGGATCGCTGCCTGGAGAGCCTGCAAAGTCTCCTCCGCCGCCTTGCGTGTGTCAGGTGAGGCGTCGCGCTCGTTCGCGTTCAGCAGCTCGCGGTTGATCTTCGTGAACCGCCCGCGGGTAATGGGAAGGATGCCGCCGTCGAGGAAGGCAAAGATGGCCCACAGGTCCTGGAAGCTGTTCATAAGTGGGGTGCCAGTGAGGGCGATCTTGTGGTACGCGGACAGCTTCCGCGCCGCCTCGCTGGCGTCGGTGTCCGCATTCTTGATGACGTGCGCCTCGTCAAGGACGACGTAGTCGACCATGCCCACGCTCATCTTCCCCACGTCCTGCCGCAGTACGCCGTACGTTGTCACCATGACGCGCGGCAATCCAAAGCTGAGCTTTTTCCAGTGCGCCGCCCGCGCGGCTCTGCTCTCGCCGTGCACCACCTCGACCACATCGCGGGGGAGGCGGCCCCACTCCAGCAGCGCGCTCTTCCACATGGGCACCAGCGTTGGCGGGGCCACCACCAGCGTCGTCTTCACCCTTCGCTCATGGTACAGCTGGCCGAGGAAGGTGCAGACTTGGATGGTCTTCCCCAGGCCCATCTCGTCGGCCAGGAGGCAGGCACGCGCGTGCTGGTGCTTGCGGTAGAGCCACTGCACCCCTTCTCTCTGATGGGGGAACAGCCTGCGGTCAATGTCTGCAGGAAGGGCCAGCGCCGCGTCCCCAGGGAGAGGCGTCGGCGTGTTCGCTCTGGGCCCCACAGCCTTCTCGCTGGCTGCCCCGCCCGTCTTGGCCACAGTGACATTGACGGGCGTTGTGGGAACAGACAGCCCGCCAGCGTGCCGCGACGACGGCTCCCAGGAAAGCAGGTCATCCAGGAGGTCATCTTGCCCATCCACGCCACTACCACTACCATTTGACGACGACATGGCTAATCCTGATGTGTGTGTGAATGTGTGAGTGGAAGCAGCAGTGTGCTAGGAGGGGATGAAAAGAGGGGATGAGACAAAGCCAGCATCAGAGATCTGAGATGGATCTGGGATCCAGAGAGAGAGAGAGAGCCTGAAGACCCACAGCCAACGCCACCGGGTGTGCGGTATGCATGTACAGGTGTGTGTAAGTGTGTGTGTCTGCTTGGCTGCTGGTGCCGCCATAGCATGAAAAGGAGAGTGAGAGGGTGAGAGAGTTCACTGCACTCTCTCACCCTCCTCCAGTCCGGTGCGCTGCACCTTTCCTTACCATTGAAGGGGGGGGCGTCTCGAGAGAGAGAAAGGAGAGCCTCGTGCGAACGTGGGAGGCAGAGCTCTGGCGGTATGGAGCTCCTTGGTAAAAGACACAGACATACACACACACACCTCACGCCCTCTCCTCGCTGATGGGCATGAGGGCGTTGTCTCGGATGAAGGATTGCTGGAGGTGCAGCCGCGAGCCACGAGAGCGATGCACCCCGTACACCCCGTTGAGCTCCACCGAGGTCTCCACCAGCCGAGCCTCGCTGCCCTTGCCAACGTACAGTCCGCTACCACCATTGTTGCTGACGGCGCAGCGCGTCAGCACGCACGCGCTGCCGGGGCCGTGCACGACGACGCCGTCCGTGGAGTTCGTTTCCACGGTCGTTTCCGCCACGCGCAGGGTGCTCGCCGAGTCGCACACGCGGAGCCCACACTCGCAGTTCTTCATGCGGCACTGGGAAACCTCTACCACCGCGCCGGCGTGTGCGTAGACGCCCGCAAAGGCACACAGCGACACGAGACACAGTCGCAACTGCGCCACAGTGCCAGCCCCGGCAGCGGTCAGGCCACCTGCGCCACCATTGTACAGGTGGCATCCCTCCATCAGCAGCTCCGCCCCCTCCTCCACTGCCACGAGGGGGCACCGCTGGCTCAGCCGCTGTTGCTGGTGGTGCTCCTCTCCACGCCCAGAGCTCGGCACAGCGCCATGCACAGCCTCCTTGGCAACGTCGCCCACCACAAACACAACGCCACGGACAGTCACGCGGGCGTTGGGCCCTCTCACCACCAGCACAGGCATCTGTTTGCTGGCCGGGCGCAGCACCACGGCGGCGCCGGGGTACGCGGCGGTGATCTCAACCGCCCCGCAATTCTCCAGGACGATGCTCTCGTAGTAGACGCCCGGCTGCAGCTCGAGGCAGTCCCCGCTCTCCACCGTCGCGGGTAGCGCGCTGCGGCCGAGCGGCACCGCCGCCAAGGATCGGACCTTGCCGGCCGCCACAGCCGTGGAGGAGGCGATCGGAGCTAGCGGCAGCGGCGGTGGCGATAGTGGTGGCGACGGCGTGTTCTCCCTTGCCCACTCTTGGCCCCTTTGCAGAGGCGTGGCTGGCGCAATGGAGGGCCCCACAGCTGCCGTTTGCTGCTGCTCCGCCGGGAGCACTAGAGGGGAGGCGGACTGGGTGTCCGTGCGGGCAACAGACGGAGGACTCGGCGACCACGACGCCGACATTCCGCGACCGGTGCGCAGCGCTCGCGCAAGCTGCTCTGGCGGCATGGCCTTCAAGGGTGAGGAAGGGGGCGAGGGTCGCGGCAATGACGACGGCAGCGGCGGGCCCTCCGGGAGCATGGTGCCTGCACGAGAGGCACCGTAGCCCACCTCACTCGGGGGATGGCCCTCGCTACTGCTTCGTGCCAGTTCCAAAAAGTCCTTGGCGCACTGCGCCAAGTGCTCCACGTAGGCTGTTGTGTGTGTCAGCAGCAGTACCCATTCCGCTTCGTTGGTGTCGGCATCCGCCAAGTGGGAGGCGAGCTCCGCAAGGTCAATCGTACCCATCTCCGCCAGTAGTTTCCGCAGCTTGTCCCTCCTCACGCGCTGCCCTTTGTCCTCCTGTTCTGCTCTGCTGGTGTGTGCTTCGTTGGCGGCGCACAGACGCGGCGACGGATCGCCGTACTTCTCTCGTAGTGCAGCCATCATGGCGGCCTCGCGGCCCTGGAAGGTCTCCAGCAGCCTGTCAACATCCTTCAGCTTGCTGGGATTGTGGACCGTGTAGAAGGCGACCAGCTCCTTCCTCGCGTCCATAGGAAGGAGAGGAGTAAAGAGGGAAAGCAACTCTCTCGTATAAGGATGACAAGGATGTGTCGGTGCTCTGATCTAGTGTAGAGGGAAGGAAGAAGATGTCGTGTCCTACCCCAACGCAGCCGACTTCTTCTTCTTCACAGCAATGCTCTGTGAGCTATCTATCAGAAAGATGTATATGTATGGATGGGCTATATGTATGGATGGGCTCAGCTGTAGAGTATGCCTTCGCCAATGCCATAGAGAGGAAGAGAGTTTGGTAAACCACACGGAAGTGGATTTCACTCATGGGCACATTCCCTCCGCTTCGTACTCCTCTCTCTGCTCCCCTCTCTCGAGTACTCTCGAGATGGCTGCCTCCACGGTTGCTCTGCTGCTCGCTCCTCTTGTCTGGATGGAAAAGGCAGTGCGCTGCCACAGAGTGACGTGGGGGGGAAGAAACGAGCACAGGGGGAAGTAGAGGAGAGAGTGCAACGTACCTGTGTATTGACATATAGATAGATATAACTGTACAAGTCTGTCCGGTGCCTTGCACACCCCGCACCTGCGTGCGCTCGAGGGCACACACCAGCAGCAGCGTGTGTCCCCCCTTCCCACCACCACCACTCCACCTGAGCTTGCTAGCTCAACGGAACGTACAGTGGCTTCTTGGTGCTATACTTGATCTGGTTCGTCTCTATCTGTCGCAGCTCCTCCTCAATGTTGCTGCGGCGCGTGCGAATCGCCTGCGTGTCGAAGCGGATCGGTATCTTCCCTAGCTGCGTCTCGAGCTCTACCCGTCGCGCCGCCAGTGACGCCAGCATCTCCGCCTTCTCCTCCTCCGACACCAGCCGGTGGCCGGGGGGGATCTTGGACTGCTCGCGCCGCAGCGCCGCCGCTGCCTCGACAGACTCCTTCTCCGCTGCCATCTCCGCCTTGCGCTGCACGAGGTAGCGTGGCACGCGGCCCATGTTTGGCGCGACGGCCGCCCCCGCGGTGGTGGTGGTGGTGGTGGTGGCGGCGGGTGCCTGCCGCACCCCACGCTGCGCCGGTGGGAGTCGCTGCTGCTGCTGCTGCTGCTGCTGCTGCTGCGCGCGTGTCGGACCACCCTCGGCCGTGGCCTCCGCGATCCCCTGGCTCTCCCGATAGCTGTAGCTGTGCGCGTTGCCGCTATCGCACTCTCGTACATACACGCGGATCTCGGCGTCATCGTCGCCCCCACCGCTGCCGCGCCGGTCACGGCTTGCGGTTGCCCCGTAGCCGTGCGATCGGACGTGGCTGTACTGGTCCTTGGCGCGCCGCAGCGTCTCGGCTTCGCGGCGGGCCTCAGCCTCCTCCTGTGCGCGACGCTGGCGGTTGAGCTGCTCCTGCTCACGGATCTGGAGCCGGTTCATCCGAGCGGCATCCTGCGGCATTGCTTGCGCACACTCCTACCTATGATGCCTCCGCTCTCTCTCTCGCTCTCACACTCGCTGTGCAGCGGGTCCGACAAGGCGATGTTCGGCACCGCTCTGAGGTCTCGCTGCGTGGTGCTTGAGGCGTTTGCGGGCAACACGCGCGTGTACGAAAAAGTGGCTAGTTCTCCTTTTGCTGCAACACCACTTTCGCAGAGAGGAGGGCAGGAGGAGTTAGAAGGACAGGAGGGGGGGGAGAGAAAGTCATAGTTAATGGGGCCATCGTTGGAAGGGGAGAGGGAGGGAGGAGGATACTATCATTGCCACACACAAGCACAAAGGGGAACAATCGTGTGGGATGTGAGAGGGAAGGGAAGTCGACGGGCCCGTCGTACGACAGGAGCTCGCCACGTGACGTACGTTGCGGGCTTTCTCCCTCGTGTATGTGTGTGTGTGTGTGTGTGTGTGTGTGTGTGCAGGGGCAACACCACAGTGAGGAGACAGTGCACACAAAAAGAGAAGAAGAGAAACATGGGAGCCTTGTCCACACACATGTGCCCACACCCTTGGCACAGGCACCGACCCAGCAAGGGGAAGGGAGCGAAAAACAGTAACGGAAGCAGAGAATGGATACACAGACGCCAAGAAACGAGAGTGAAGAAGCGATCCGTTTGACAACGGGCAATAATGATATGTGAACAGTGCCTCCTCTCGCGACAGGGGGCAGAGGGATGTGACAAGGGAGGAGCTCGGGATGAACCATCTCATCCGCTTTCCCACCCGCCTTCGTCCTACCTGCAGCTGGTGGCGCAAGAACGTGCGTCGCGCGGCAGTCAGCCGACACGGGCACGCCCTGGTAAGATGGCGGAGGGGGTCTCTTCTTCTCCCTTTTCTCCCCTCACTTACGGTCAGATTTTTGCTGAGCGCGAATAGTTTTCTTGAGCGTCGGCACATCAGCCCCAATCACGTACCCGAGCATCTCACCGCCCCGGACAATCATAAAGGTGGGAAGCTGCATCACCTTGCACTTGCTGACGATCTCCGTATTGTTATCCGCGTCGATGCGGGCGAAGCACACGTTGGGGAACTCGTAGGTGAGCTTCTCTAAGTCCTTCTCAATCGTCTTGCACGGGCCACACCACACAGCGGTGAAGCAGGCCACCGTGAGCACGGGGTCGCTGACAAGGTCGCGAAATTGCGAGACGCTGTAGACGTCAACTACGGGCATTACGCTTCAAGACTCGTCAGCTTTGCAGGCGTGTTTCTTGGCGTGCACTCAAGGGAGAGAGGGGGGGGGGCAGCAAAGCGGCAACGCGGCGCGATGGGCAAGAGTATCAATGGAAGCGATGAAAGAAAGGAGCTTGGCAAGAAGAGCAGCAACAGTATTTAGAGCGAAGAGAAGGGGGGGGTGGGGTGGGAAGGGAGAGAGGTCAGGGTTGGCAAGAAGCTTGCGTTAGAGACACAGTTGCATGAGATGGGGAGGGCAGGGAGGGAAGGTGGCGAGGAGGCTTTCCTTTTGCTCTTTCATTGGCAGTGCCCGTGAGGCTGGTCGGTTTAGTGAAAAAGGGGGAGAGAGACCGAAGGGGTGTGTGTGTGAGGAGGGTGGAATGCCGCAGTCGCGGGGAAGCAGCGGCGCAGGCAAGAGGAGGAGGGACAAAGGGCACGGGAAATACGCACGGCCCCTGTGGGCTCTGCCGCTCAGCCGGGGATGAGCGGATCATCTGCGTTGGTCGGCCACCCAAGGCGCTGGAAGGTCTTCTCCATGTCCGCCGGCAGCGGTGCCGTGACGCACGTAAACTCGCCCGCCCCGTTCTTGTACGGCAACTGTATTTTGCGATGATGGAGGTGCAGCGGCACGCCCTTGTCATCGGGGTCCCAGAAAAGCGCCATGGATTGCGGGAAGGCGCTCTCACCGCCGTACTTGCCGTCGCCCATGACGGGGCAGCGCAGGGCATGGGCGGCCATGATGCGCTCCTGGTGCCGGCGCGTCGTCAGAGGATAGAAGGAAACAAAACTGCCAAACTCCAGCGCGCTCGCGTTCACCACGAACTCAGCGATGCCTACCTTGGAGTCTCGCGTGGGGGACGGCCGCGCCACAATGACGTCGCCATGGTCGCCCTTTTGCGTCTCAAAGTGCATGCGGATGCGGCCGTAGTTGACCTGCGGCTTGCCGACGCAGAAGGCCCAATACACGCTGTTCGGCACCACCCTCTTCACGAACATGCGTCCCAGCATGCGGTGCGCGCTCCGGGTGCGGGCCAGCACGACGCACCCGCTCGTCTCCGCGTCCAGGTTGTGGCAGACGATCGGCTTCACCGTGTTTGTGTACTTCCACGCTGGCAGCATGTCCGCGATATTCATCTGCAGAGGGTTGCTGGTGGGCATCATGGGCACCCCATGCGGCTTGTTGATCACAATGACGTGCTCGTTCTTGAAAAGCACCATCTCGTGTGCCTTCTCCCTCGCTTCTGCGGAGAGATGGAAGCGTGGTCGTTGCTCCCCCGCGGCCGCCCTACTGCCGCCGAGGCCCTGCGCCGCGGATGGGCCGACCTCCTCCTCCACGCCGCTCGGGGCCGCCAGCTGGTTCTGCCAGAAGCCCGCCGTCGGCACCACCACCAGCTCGTCAAACTCCAGCCTGTCCGTGAGGCGGGTGTACCGCCGCTTCCCGTTCTTGCGATAGCGGTAGATGTGTCCTTGCTGCACGAGGCGCTTCATCGTCTCGTAGTCCCATTCGGGGTGGTGCTGGGACACAAAGTCGTCCACCCGCTGGCCGAACCAGTCCTGCGTGACGACGTGGTACTGGTAGTCGTCCGACTTGGTCGCCAGGAGCTCGCGAGCGCGCAGCGAGAGCGGCTTTGGCTGCCGTCGCTGCTTCTCCAGAGACTGCTGTGGTTGAGGTGTGGGGACTACATCGGGCAGGTGGTGCACAAACGGCGGCTGCCATGCCAGCAGCTTAGACATCCTCCGCATCTCTCCCGCCTCCTTCTCACTTTGTCAGCTGATAGGGCCTCTACTTGCTTCTTCGTCTTCCTCTACCTTGTGAACCTTTGATAAGTGGGGAGATAAGGTGGGGAGGGAGGGAGGGGGGCAAAGAAAGAAGGCATGGGAGAGGTTGCGGCGCCAACAAGCAACATCCCTGCAGCGGCGAAGCCATACATCGCAGCGGGTGATGGTTGCGTGCCTTGGGTATGTCACGCCCACCTCACTCGCCCACTGACGTAACCCATCCGTACAGCACGGGCCTCCCGTAAGCTGCTCTTTCCTCCCTTGGCGTGTGGTAGGTGCAGGGTTCACCAACGGTGCAGCAAAGTAAAGGGAAGGAGAGGAAGTGGTGAGAAGAGGAGGAGTACCAAATGAGAAAGAGCCGAAATGACAAGAGGGTGACAGAACACCCACGACAGCAGCAACGAAAGGCGCTAAGCACGGCAGCACGACAATCGTTTGGTGGGGGAGAGGGGGGAGGTTAGAAGCTGGCGGTCTTCTTCTGGCGCGCGCCGAGGTCCTCCATCATGTCGGCGTACTTTGGGGCATAGTCGTACTTCCACGAGCGGATCGAGTCAGGCGCGCGCACTTTCATCTCCTCCATCTTGCCCACCATCTTGTTCTCGTGGTATTGCAGGAGTTCGCCGCGGAGGTACATGATGCGGAGGCGCTGGTAGTTCTCCTCGCGGTTCACCTCCATCGCGCAGTCATTCAACGCGTCACGGTGCGGGTAGCAGAGCGCGAGGTCCTGGGGCCTGTGGCCATTGACGCAGCTCTCGTACTTCTGCACAAACGGGAAGCACTTGCGCGTGGTCTCCTCCTTGAGGCGGTAGAGGATGGCGTCATGCACGCGGTGCTGCAGGTTCCGCTGGACCCGCAGTGGTGTGCGCAGCATCATCTCCTCCAGCTCCTCATTCAGCTCCCGGTCGGTTTCATCGTAGCCGATTTGGTCTGATTTGTCGTACGCCGCCATTGCGGTGGTTGTGGGAAAGTAGAACTCCTTCTGTGGAAACGAGGAGTAAAGAAAAGAGATGAGTGGTCTCTCAAAAATGGTGGGCTAGCGCGAAAGCAGCAGCAACGTCAGATACTCCCTTGTCGTGGGAGAGGAAGGAAGGAGGTGCGAAGGCACCGAGAGAGGCAGGGATGGAGAGGGGGAGGGAGAGGGCATATGTGGGAGAGGGAACATGAGATCTTGTGGTGACTCCCGTCACCTGCTCTCGCCACACCCGTGAGGCGTGCATAGGTGACCTGTCATGAACTGCTCGCGAGACTCGCTCTTCGGGGCACGTGGGAATGAGAGAGAAGGAAGAAGGTAAGTGGGTTTCCGACTGTTGATGGCAAGAAGGGGAACGTGACCGTTTCTAACATAAACGCTGAGAAGAGAGTGGAAGGCAATCAAGAAGTGGGTATTTATTGTCTTAAATGCTTTGCCACGACTTGTCATCGCCTTTTCTCGTTGGGCAGTCACTACTAGGAATGAATGAATGTGTACCCCTCTGCGTGTGGGTGAGTGTGGGTGCTTTGAAAAGGGAGATGGTACTTGACTTCATCACAGTCTTCTTTTTCTTTTTCTTCCAAGATTACTGGTTTCGGTCGCTCAGGTTGATGTTTTCCCTGAGGCGGCAAAATGCGCCACAGCTCTGTTACTTGGTGGAAAATGTAAGCATGTAGCAGCCATGGTAATGGACGGGCGGACGGAAGAGCATCCTTCCAAAAAGAAAACGAAAAAGGAGAAAGGGGAGAGTGGGGAAACGTGCTGGTGGCCTGTATGCGGCGCCTGGTGTTACTGTGGCTCGGCCTCACTGCGCTCCGCCATTCCTCTTTGCCTCGGCAGCCGCCTGCTTCTGGCGCATGCGTTCCGCATCGGCCTCCTTGCGCTGGGCAGGGGTCAGCCCGTCCTCGCGCTGGCCCTTGATTTTCTCCATCTGCTTCTTCTGATTCTTTTCGCGGGCGAGGTCGCGCTGGTTGCCGCGAGCCATTGTATATTTCTCCTCGGCGAAAGGTCTGGGATGGGTCTTGGGCGAGCCGGAAGCGGGGTGGGTGACAGAGGGAGGGGAGTCTGATGTGGCTTTGAAACGCTGGTTGTTGTTGGTGAGACAACAGCTTTTGGTTGGAGCATGGAAAGGATAAGAGGGAGAAGTAGAAGGAAACGAAATGAGTGAGCATTAGCTTTCCGCAGGTCGTTGTCATCATGGAGCTCTCTCAACGCCGCATCTAGGCATCTCCCCGTCCACAGTGATGCATTGCGGATAGGAGATGAGTAATAGAGTAGGAGAGACGGAGGAGAAAAGAAAGAAGGGGGGGAGAAAGAGCTGCTTCCTCCGCTACTTTATTTTCTTTTCCATCCGCCTTTCTTCAATACGAACGCGCGGTATGGTATTGCTAGCCGTCGGTGCTTCCCTCACAACTCACAACGCGCTCTGCTGGCCGTCCTTGAGAAACTGTGTGAGGGATGGCACAAGTCTCTTGCGAGAAACAGCGGGGTCGCTGAGGGAGTAGGCCTCAAACAGGAAGCCGTCCGCGCCGTCCAACTTCACAACGGATTGGAACCGCACCTCACCGGGGCTGGAAGCCGCGTAGTCTGCAAGGATGGTGAAGCACGGTTCCTGTGCACAGAACGCGACTTGGCGGGAGTGAACACCATCCTTCTTCCCGGCAAAAGCAATTACGACAGCGTCCAGCTCGTTCTTCTCTGCAAAGGCAACGCAATCCGCCCTCACGGCATCCGCCGTGTACTTCTCGTCAAACTCTGCGTAAGAGCAAGGGACGCTGGCGATGCCGCAGCGCATAGGCTTGCCGAACGCCTGGCACGCAAAGGCGAAGAACTTGTAGTCACGCTTCAGGTTCTGCGCCACCGTCAGGCTGAAAATGTCGTTCTTCCACGTGGATAGCTTCTTGAACACTGCTGTATGGTCGTAGTCTGTCATGTGGCCCTCCACGCACAGCCATTGGAAAATGTCGACGTCCTGCGGCGTGACCTTCTTCTGGGCCTCCTCGAAGTTGACCGTGTCCAGAATGATGGGTGCCGCTAGTAGCGCAGGGCACGGGACAGCAACGCCGGCGTCACGGTACATCTCAGCCACCAGTGTACACGCCGAGCCACACGTCCTAATGATGCGCAGATCCTTGGTCTGTTCCACGTACTGTTGTTCGTCAAAGTGGTGGTCAACAACGCCAACCACCCTTGCCCCAAACTGGACCTGGTCAGCCTTCAGCTTGTTATGGTCGTACAGGACGATTTGCACATCCTGTTGCTGTGCAAGGTCCAGATAGTGGGTGTTACCGGGGCACAAGGAGAAAAACTGTGTCATATCTACACTCAACTCCTCCATAAGCTTGTGCACATCGTTGCGGAGGGGCAGCTCATCCAGAGGGAAGTTCACCACCGGCACGGTGGGTCCCAGGCGATACCCCTCGCTTCTGTCTAGCAGCATCGCAAGGTAAAGGGAGCCTACGACACTGTCCATGTCTCCGCCCTCATTGCCCATGACAACGGTGTACTGGCCAGACGCGGCCATCATACGGGCAGCAGACTTCTTCAAGAAATCATTGATAACTGCGGACATCGCCGTTGGAGGCAAGAAGGTGACGTTCCCTCTTTTTCTTCTTTTTTTTCCTTTTGTCGCGCTTTGAGGCGGGAAGGGTGACACGAGCTGAGTGGACAAAATTGTAATCTCTCAAAGAAAAAAAAAAAACTGATTCAAAGGTGCCTGAACTGTCCTAGTGCAATTGCTGCGAAGCGGTGGTCTTGTTGACGTTGATGATGTGGTTGTTTCCTTTTGTTTGTTTCGCTGGTTGTTCGAGGGAATGAAGGAGAAGACTGAGCAGTGTGAAAAGCGTCACTCACAACAGAAGACACATCTGTTGAGTCATAGCTATCTCTCTCCCCATCCGTGGAACTAATGCTGTGTAACTATCCATTGATCTTAACATATTTTTTTTTTTTTTTTCCTCTATCTTGCGGACATACGGGTGTGCCCTTGTGCGGGTACACGGATGTTGAGCCAAGTTATGGTGCAATCGGCCAAAGTGAAAGCGAGGAGACTTGCGGAGAAGAAAAGTGGCCTCCTCACTTACAACCTGAATAAGCGATTTGTGTATTAACAAAAATGATCTGCTGATTCTGGGTAGCATCGCAGTCTCTTGGTCTGATGCTCTCACGTGCTTCCGCGGACTACCTAGGCCCTGACACCACAGCAACGTTTATCAGCATAAGCAGGGTGGAGAAGCGGGAGCGGGAAGGATATACGGGCAACAAAAATAAAAGCTGAGAAACTGAAGAGATGAACCACACATTAAGGGAGAGAGTGATCCTTGGGAGGCGGTGACTCTGTTGGTGTGACTTTCTTGCGGCGGCCGAAGAGTCCCATTCGCTCCAGCGTCCGGCGCATGGCCGGGTATGTTCCCAGGATTAGAGGCAGTTTGATTGGCGCGAAAGGAACCACGAACACGGAGGCGGCCGTGTAATTGGCGACTAAACGGGCACTGATGACAACCTTTCCGCCAAGAAAGGACCACGACTTCTTCTCCACAGCTTCGAGATTCACATACTTTGAGGCGCCAATTTTCTCCAGGAAGCCGATCAGATCCTCTTGACCGAAGTAGCCCGCATGAAGAAGGTAAGTGAGGGCGAGGATGAGAACCTGGTTTGCCAGCACGTAGTACACAGCGGCAGGAAGGCCGTGCTCCTTCACGTTGTCCTTGAGGGACGCATGCTTGAACGACACGAAGCGCGCTGAAGGGCTGGGTTCGCAGCGTGCGATGGCGAGTCTCCTCAGCATGTACGGCGGCGGGAGTAAAGGAGAAAAGCGAAATGGTACCGTCACAGGTGTGCCAAGTTCCGGCTTACCCGTCGAGAAGAGAGAAAGGGCCTTTCAGCAAAAGCATTTACGTGAGGAAGTGCGGGGACAGGGGGAGAATGTTGCATTAGGATATCGAAGACACGGTTCTGCATTCACTTTTATGTGTGTCGTCTCACCGAGTGATCCCCCACAGCATTCGCCACGTTCTTGCCATCTATTTTTGTATGGGATCGGGGGGGGGGGGTGACGGCGGAAAGCCCACCCCAGCCAGAACATGTGGTCCCCCCCCACCCACACACACACACACACATGTCCGCTCGCCCGAGGGGGAGGGGAGCGAGGTCGCCGACAAAGGGCAAGGATAATCGGAGTAGCCCTGCAATAACCGCGCAAAAGTGGCGATGGCGCACATCGTGCGCATGACAGCATCATCTCTTCTCTTCCACCTTCCTCGGGGAAAGGTCCTTGGAAAGTTGTATTTTGTGCGTGTGTTTCTTTTTTCCTTTGCGCCGCCACCAAATAGAACACCATCACCACCACCACACACACACGCACCAACGTAAAATAACGAATGCGACCGTTTGGCTACGGAGCACAGGCGTCCTCGACGCAGCAGGTATTTGGCGAGCCGGACCATAGGCTTGTGGGAACCACAACGGACTGCGTGAGCTGTGTGCGCTTCTCCCCAAAGGAGTGTCCTGCCACCATCCTCGGCGTCACATCTTGGGATTGTAGCTGCTCTGTGTGGCAGGTAGATGCCGGGCCGAACGGCATCCTATCAACGCCCGCGTGGACAACGCAAATGGAGGCGCCGCCGCTGTGCCTGTCGTTCTCCCACGACGGGCGGGCATTTGTTGGCGGATGCAGCAAGAATGTGAGCATGTGGAATCTGCAAACGAACCAAAAAAGCATCGTGGCCACGCACGACCTACCCGTCAGTGCCCTTTCATTCCTCTCCATACCAAATGTCATGAACGAGTTGCTGATTACGGGTAGCTGGGACGGGAAGCTCCGGTGGTGGGACCTGCGCACGCCAAACCCCATTAAGGAGGAGAACCTTGGGCAGCCGATTTTCGCCCTTGACGCACAACGCTCCGTGCCAATGATGGCAGTAGCCACGGGAAGAATCGTGCACATTTACAACCTGCAGAACATGACCAAGGTCGACGAACTCCTCCCGCCAGAGCCTGTCAAGTTCAACCTCCGTTGTGTGTCGTGCTCTCCCGACTTCCAGGGCGTTGCCTTCGGCGGTGTTGAGGGGCGGATTTCGTTTGGCCGGCTGGACAAGGCGCAGGGATGCACATTCAAAGCCCACCAAAGCAGCCAAGGAACCACGCACCTCATGTACCAGACTAACTTCTGCGCGCACCACCCAACCGGCTCCCTTATTTTCACCGGTGGCGGTGACGGCAGTCTGTTCTGCATGGACCGCCAGACGCGGAAGGAAGTGTGCACTTTTTCGTCAAAAGAGAAGCATTTGGAGGACAATATTCCCATTTCCGCAGGGGACCTCAGCGCAGACGGCTCTTTGATAGCGTACGCGCATAGCTACGACTGGTCCATGGGGAAGGACGGGTACAACAACCAGCCGACATCGGTGCACATCCGACGGGTAAATGCACGCTGAGCCCATCGTGTATACCAACGCGCTGCACACACACACACACACGCATAGAAACCGGTTGCTTGCCCGGTTGCTCCTTCCCCTCCTCTCAATTATCGGCAGGCGAAGTCTTTTGCTCCATCCCCTCGTCTTCTGTGATCGATCACGCAAAGGTGAAAGGAGTTTAGGGCTTCTCCATCCTATATATATATATATCGTGATTTCCTCCTCCTGACTGTGCGGCTGTTTGTTGTTGGTTATGCTATTTTAGTTTCCTCGCTCCTCGCAGGAACAACAAGAAAAAGAAGAAGAGAGAAATGTGCAAAAACAGTCAGTTTGACCTTCGACAAAGGTCCTGTAAAGCGAAGGGAGAGGGGGAGAGGGCCGCACCACAACGGTACAATACCTGCAACTCTGTGGCAGTCTCTCCGCGATGTGTGGTGATGCACCCCGGCAATGCGCCATTGTCATCGTACGTATTTTTACATGCACTGTGACTTTAGGTACTCACCTCCGCTCCCTCTCTGCACTGTTGTTCCTCTGACAGAAGGTAGTGCTGCCCCGATCGTTGTTCCCACCGCGAAACAGTTCGCGTGCCTTGCCTTCTTCGCTGTTGGCTATTTCTTCCTCTCCTTTTTCCTCCCTTTTTTTTTTTCTCCCTCCCCCTCCTTCCACAACGCAGCAAAAGGATGACAAAGGCTCACACTATTGGATATGAACTGACGAGCAAGCAGGTTCGTGCCTACGAGACGAACGACCTGAACTCCGTTGGCCGAGCCCTCTCCGTGAACACACAGGAGTACCTGGCATTTGAGGGCATAGAGGAAGAGTCGCCCCTCAGTTATACGGACATATTTCTTCAGATCACGGCGAGTGGTGTTGGTGCATACCTGTTCATCGCCAAAGTGACCCCGTGGGGAAACCCCGTGGCCACAGTCGCGTGTTTCACGATCTTTGCCACCATAGTAGGAGGAATGTTCTTGAACGCGTACATCCAGCAATCGGAAGGGGTAATCTTTCAGAGTACGGGCACTGTGCGACAGAACCCTCCACCAAAACCTCACTTTGCGGCGCTGCAAGGGAAGCGGATGCGTCTCCTCCTCGAGTCAAACCCGTTTGATCCGGAAGTCAAGTTCGTAGCGCAGATCATCGGAACACCTCATTTCTTTAGAGCCCCCAAAATCATCAAGAGTGTCGAGAAAAAGGTGCAGTTCGGCAAGTACTTTGGCTCCACCGGCTTCTTCTATCCCCCTGCGCTCACGCGAGACATCGACTCGCTCCTGGAACGATTGGGTTCGTCCAAGAAGTAGCCCGTGCACAGCTTTGCTGCAAGACCCTGATTCTCATCCATGCGCTGGCCCACACATACACATGACAAACGCAATTAAGAAGAGAGACGAGAAACCCACTCTACGAAACACAAAAAGGACAAAAGAATACACAAATCCGTACAATGTCACCTGAATGAGTGCCTTGACTGACAGCTCTGAAACTCAGACCCTTCCTCTTCCTCATCTTCCTCTTCCACAGCTCCGTAGCATTTAGATTCTCGCCTTGATTTACCTATAATTGTTTGCACAAAACGTAATCCTCCCTCCCGGTTGGTTGACACGCACACACACACACACACACGTACCGTTTGCAGTCAATCGAGAGCAATGCCGTCCCCACAGTTTGTCCGCATGGTCGGCTACGTTGGCGCCGCCGCCAACTGGTTGATCCCGATTGCCGGCATCATGAACTTCCCCACCCGCCCTCTGTCGGAAATCGACCCTGTCATGACAGCGATTCTGTGCGTCTACAGCTCCCTTTTTATGCGCTGGGCTGTTGCCATCTCTCCCGCCAATTATCCTCTCTGCGCCTGCCACATCACTAACGCTGGTGTTCAGGCATGCACGCTCGTGCGCTGGGGGTATGGCACGGCGACTGCGAAGCCAGCGGCCAAAGAAGTCAAGGCAATCCAGTAAAGAGAATCAGCACGTGCGATGACAAGTCAAGAGGGGGCTGCCGCTGCTGCCACGCGAACGATGAAAGAAGAAGAAAAGAAAAGAATTACGGGTGTCACACAAAGCGGTGTGTGGGCTTCAACACACACCTCCCTTGCAAAAGAAGTGACTCATTTCCCGTGCGATCGCTCTCTTTTTATTTTTCTGCCCTCGTTACCTTCCCATGTTGGTGACTCTACGATGGCTCTACGTTGGCATCGCTACCCTTTTGGTCATCGACAAGTACCGTTTGTCCTTCCTCCTATTCTATCCTAAGTGCACATTCAGACAATGGCGCGAACTCCCCGTCTGTACCATACTGCAGTACTTCGCTGTCAAGAGACCCTTCGCGTAACAACAAAGATCGTGAATGAAAGGTTTAGCCGTTCACCCGCGGTCACCGACGCCACCGTCAGTGTCTGCCTGACTTGCAGGTCTTGCAAAAATGTAAAATAGGTGCATTGGGGAAAAGAAACGATCTCCTCTCGCCGTGGTCAATCCAAGTCCTCCATTCTTGCTTGTCCATCACCCAAACCCCTCGTGTAGATCGCAACAGCACCTCGGTGTTGCAGACAACAGAAAGGACATCAGCGCTGCTCAGGATCACGGGGGAAATGAACTCGTCAAACGAGTTCGTCAGCGCACGCAGACGGTACCGCGCCTTGACCAGAGAGCAAAAGTCTCTTGCGGCTGAGGGAACGGTAGACGAGCAATTGAACAGCGAGCTCGCCAAGCTGGAGAGTCAGTTTCCACAACTGAAGGACAGTGCCAGTGGCGGACCAACCGTGAGTGGTGGTGGTGGGGAAACTGGTGGTGCGGCAAGTGCACCTGCCAACCAGGCGTCTCCAGAGGAAACATCTGCTACTGCAGACGACTCCAATACACAGCCTGTGCAAGATACGGCATCGACGACCGCCGCTCATCGTCCGCAGCAACGTGTGGAGCAGCCCCCTCCGTTGGTGCACAGGAAGGTCGTGGCGCCACCGTCGTTGTTGGTCCCGCCCGCCAGCGAGTCACGCAGTGCCCAGCAAAGGCAACGACCAAAGCGGCCAGAGGGATTGGGTACTTCACTGTTTGCCTTGAAACTGTACAACGAAACCCACCAACGCTCTGTGTTCGGCCCAGTGAACTTTATGAAGATCGTCGTTATCGGCGTGCTCAATGCAGCGCTGCACTTCTTCGTTGTCGATCCATGCTCTCCTCTCGGTGCTCAGCTCGTTCCATCCGTCTTTTGCCTCGTCTCCCATCTGTACAGTCTTTACTCTCTGTACCTGAAGCGCCGCACGCGCTTTTCGCTCCCCATGCTTCTTGTGTATATTGCATTCGACTTCATCCCGTCGATGGTGTCGGTGTTTGTCGCGTACGCCCTCACCCTGTCATCCCTGCGTGTGATCTTCTCTCGCGAGAGATGAACTCCCAGAGTTGAGATATCCTTGCAAAGCCATGAAGAACAGCAATGAAGAAAGGCGAAATGTAACATCTTTGCATAGCTCCCGTGCACCTTCTATGATCTGCGCCAGATGATGACTCCTCCTCCCTACATGTCTGCGTGTGATCGATGGCTGGTCAATCTTTCCTTTCTCTCCCCCTCGTTCCCTTCGATCCAGAACACCTGTTGGGGGAAGGAATCGCGCACAGAAGGTCGTTGCTTCCTTGTGTGTGTGAGAGAGAGAGCTAGTCTTCTCTACCCCGCCCAGTCCTTTCTCGTCGCCCGTCACATCTCTCCTTTTTTTTTTTTTTTTTCACTACCTGTGTGTTATCATTGCTGTTGCTACGGTGGTCGCCGCGTCTTAGGATGTCAGAAATAGATGCCCTGCTAGATAATCCCGTGGCAGATGTCACGGAGTGCCCTGTCATTGGGCAAGACGAAGTCAAGGCGGTGGTTGCAGAGCTAGAAGCTATCTTGAGCAAATGCCTCTTCGCTATTCGGTCGCGGCTGGCACCGCAACTAGATATTTTCCTCTCCGTGGTTGCGCAGGCCGCCGTGCTGCAACCCGATCGCGTCGTGCGCGGCATGTCCCAGCGAGCGGAGGAGGGCACGTGCCTCGACTTGTTCTGCGAGCTGACGGCGCAGATGCTGGCCCGCGTGAATGCCGCACTGCGAGTGGACGTGGACATCGAGCAGCTGTTCGAGGTGATGCAAGTCGTTTGCGCCGATGCGAAGCTCAAGGACAAGCTTGGCGGCGTACTGGGCAAGCTGCTGCTCGACTACATGCACGATAGCGCGCAGCACGTGGACGACTACCGTGTGCACCGCGGCTGCGCGAGCGCGCTCATCACGCTGCTGCGGGGCTCATCCGCGAACAAGAACCGCTTCAGCGCCGAGTGTGGGCGAATCGCCACCTGTCTCGAACGGTCCTCCGACTTCTTCTATCAGATGCAGTGCGTGGAGATTCTCTTCCGCCTGCACACGCACAACAGAACGGCGCTGGCGCAGGCCAAGATGAAGGACGTGCTTCGCCGCGGCATCGCGGGCCTGCCCAACGACGCAACGCTGCTCCTCAGCATCCAGAACTTCCTAGACAGCTACAACGCGGAGTTCAACGCGGAGCGTGTGGTGCCCTTCACCATCGTGCGGATGGAGATAGCGGGGGTGGAGGTGTGTAGCCACACCACGATGTACTTCTCCCCTCTGCTGCTCGTGGTGCTGCTTCCGGGAGGCACCGGCGACAACTTCACCATCCCGTTTGAGCACATCCGCTCCGTCAAGCTCTCCAAGGACCACAAGCTGGGACTGCGCCTCAACGTGGTGCCACCCAAGCTGTCCCTGCTCATGAGCCTCGAGGACGGCAAGGACACGCTGCACGTCTTCCTCACGCAGTCAACGCTGGCCCGACTTCGCAGCTGCTCCGTCCACCAGTGGATCGCCGACCGCAAACGCAACGCCCCACGTCGGACGACCGCCCTGCTCGCCAAGCACGCCGCTGCAGCAGCCACCCGACCACCGCGGCGCAACGAGGAGGAGGAAGAGGAGGAAGAGGTGCGGGACGACGATTACAATCGGAGTGGCCACAACCACAGCCTCACAGCGGGCACACGCAGTGGCCTCGCGTCCCGTCGCGGGTCGCAGGCCGGCAGCCGCACCCACTCCGCCAGCGGCACGCCGCGCCGCGACGGCAACGCCAACGCCACCACCGGTGGTGGAGTCGCGCTCCCCATCTCGGAACGGCCACCCAACCGCCCGTCGCCGCGCAAGACGGAGCGCACGCACGAGGACAGAGA
Source organism: Herpetomonas tarakana (assembly GCA_030849825.1). Lineage (NCBI taxonomy): Eukaryota > Euglenozoa > Kinetoplastea > Trypanosomatida > Trypanosomatidae > Herpetomonas > Herpetomonas tarakana. The sequence goes on from JASAOB010002783.1 coordinate 49,322, forward strand.
AGAGAAGGAAGAGGAGGAGAGAGGGGCCGGCAGCCGCCTTGACGAGGTCCACCGCGCCGCTGCTGTCAAGGCCGCCCGCATCCGTGAGCAGCAGCTGGAGCACCTGCAGCACGCCGCGGACAACGTGCAGGGGGAACTCGAGGACATGCGCCGCCTCAACGCGCGCGACAGGGACAGCTTCGAGGCAAGTTTCCGCGAGGACCTGGCAGCGATCCGGCGCGCCGAGGCTGATCTCAAGGACAGCGCTGCCGAATGCGTGCAGGGCCTCAACGCGGAGCTCGAGGATGTGCAGGCGCTCGGCGCACTGCTCAAAGCCGAGGCCGACAAGCTGCGTGAGCATCTGGCCAAGTCGGTGGGCAAGTCCGAAGGCGTCGAGGAGGCGTGTCTGCTCCGTATCAAGAAGCTTGTGGACACGCAGATGCAGAGCATGGAGGCCAACCTGACCGCTACACTGACGGAGACAAACCCGCTGAGTGGGGTGTCGCAGTATCTGGGGCAACGCGTGGCGGACCTCTCCGTGCCCGACGCGAGGCCCAAGGGACGGCGGCTTGAGTACTCCTAGAGGAAGCCACTCTTAGAGAAGGAGAGAGAAGGAAGGGGAGAGAGGGGCGCCTCCGCATAGACATGAATGCATGCCCCTGCACATAGACACTCACTCACTCGCGCATGTGGGAGCACGAGAAGCCATCAATACTCACTGTGACCGCATCCTCTTCCCCTCCCCCTATCTTCTCTCACTCTCCAGTGTGCGAGAGTGCGTCAGTGACTGGCACGGGGGCTACATAGGAATGGTAGCCGCCATACACATCAGCAATCACACACACACACAACAAAACCATACATCCTCCCTACACTTTGTGCATGTCTTCCCTGGTGGTGAATCTCATAGACACCGAAAAAGAAGAAGAGAGGAGAAGAGGAAGGAAATGGAGAGCGACGAGGCGGTCGGTAAAACGCCAGTAAACATATATATATATATATATATATATAGCACAAACAGGGAAGACGGCAATAGCCCCTACTCAGGCGGGACACACTGCTGTTCCTTGCTGAGAAGCTGTCTGTCCCGCCTTCTGATGTCTCGTTCCCAGCGCGCCATCTCCTCCCATCCTCCTACCCTCCTCCATTGTAAAGCAAAAGCGAAGGAATACACACATTTATTTACATCTGTCTGGTGTAGAGGCCGAGCCATGTTGAGACGGGCAGTCGGGGCATCGTTCCTCTCGCGCTCAGCGCCGCGCTGTGTTCCTTCTGCCACCACCATCGCCGCCTCCTCCGCGCTGTCTGGTGCACGTCGTCTCTTCTACGATCAGGTGCGTAAGGAGCGTGAGGGCAGTGACGTTGGCCCGGATGAAATGTTTGCGGACTTTCCGCGAAATCCCAACCCGCAGAGGGTGCCAGAGGCCCTCCACAAAGGCAACCGCGAGGCCGTGGACTCGGCCGAACGTCTCAACGTGATGTTCCTCCTGAGCCTGGTCGCGCTGATGGTCGGTCTTGGCTACTATCTCGACCCCTTCAATGGCGACCAGTACGAGCGGCCTGACAAGTTTGTGCCCATCGTGGAGCCGATCGAGAAGGTACCACCGGTGTGGTCCGCGAGACAGTGAGTAGGGCTGCGGTGGCGGCGGTGTCCTCACGCACTGTTTTCCTTACTCCCCCAACGCGGCAGCCTTGTGAGGACAACGACATCACAGACTTAAAGCAGACGAATGTCGCGAAGAAGGAAGTACTGGCCCATTGCGGTTGGAGCGAGGAGTCACACTCTGTGCTCGGTTTCCTACTGCGGGGGTAGAGCTCTCCCTCCACTGTGGCGCTCCTCCCACTCCCCTCCTCTCCCCCTCCTTTCACCGCTCTCTATTCTTGGCTGTTGCCCGGCAAGGTCTTAATCCCTGGCGGGACGAGTTTCCTTGCTTCTCTCTCTCTCACTCACTCACTTCCCCTTTCCCCTTGACACTTTTTTATTGCCCTACTATCCTCTTGGCAGAGCAAGAGGCCCATGGCTAAGGGAACAGCAAAGCGGAACTGGCAGCGCAACACGGCGCGCATGCAGGTGTTCGCTCTCATCACGCTGGCTGTCAATGTGCTCTACACCTGCGTCATCATGTACCGCAACGGGGGGCTGCCGGGCTTCCGCGACCTCGTAGCCATTGCGTTTTGGGCAGGGCAGGAGTATTTCTGCTACCGCGCGCTCTGCGCCTTTGCACGTCCCGTGTTCAGTGCGGAGGGGGAGCTCCTCGACTGCCCCGATGCGTCGAACCCGCAAGAGCTCGGCTACTACGGCTTCGCACAGGACGTGCTGTGGGTGTGCTGGGCGGTGCAGACGCTGTGCAACGTGCACGGCGCCTTTGTCGTGTTTTACCTCCCCGTGCCGGCGACGGTGATCTACAAGGCCTGGACCATGTTCCTCAAGCCTCTCCTCGCGGCCCGCTACGGCAACGGCGGCGGCGGCGGCGCTGTGGGTGCAGAGGATGGCGGCCAACAGAGTCAACCCCCACGGAACCGCCAGGAGCGCCGTCGCGAGGAACGAGAACAGCGCAAAGGTAGGAAGTAAGCAGAGAGAAACCTGCCGGCCGACGACGACAGCGATGACGAATGGCAGCAATCCATGGCGAAGAGGGACACAAGAAGATCTGCATCAAACTTTCTGGTGCTATTGTGGTCATTGCCGCGTTGTTTTCCGAGTACTGTGAGAGAGAGAGGGGGTAGCGAGTAGCATCACACGCTCCCGTTGCCTGCTGCTCTTGTACGTGGTTTTGTGTTTGTGCAACCTGCTCTTGAGAGACTGTCACAGTAAGACGTAACGACGACATCATCGACCTTCATTACTCGTTGGATCACTTCCTCCGCGTTCGGCTGTGGATCTGCTCGCGATTCGTGTCCCCCCCCCCCTCCTTCCTGTCACCACTTGCTATGTTATGCGCAACACACCCCGCAAACACAATCTCCTTCCCTCCCTCTCCCTCTCTCCTCCCCAGCCCGTTTCAAAGAGCGTCGTGCCTCATTATCGTACTTCTCCATAAATCATTGTTGTCTCCTCTCTCTCTCTTTTCTCATTCTCTAGTCCTCCTGTAGTTTCTCCCTTTTGTCTCTTTCTCTACTCTCTCTCCCCCCCCCTCCTCTCCTCATCCCCGTGCCTTCTACAGGTCCGTCAATGGGAGCCAGTCAGCGGAAGGAGGCGGTGTCGTACTTCAACGACTTCGCCACGGCGGCCGCACCGCCCAGCGAGGATGACTTCACCAACAAACTCACCCTGTACAGCACTGGGCTATGCTCGGGCAGTGAGTTCTCCTCCCTCGCACGACCCATCGTGGAGCAGCTGGTCGACCACAACAAGAACACTCATAGATTGCAATGGCTGCTGCAGTACACCTGCAAGGTGCTCGAGTCGCTCACTGGCAACTCGGCCGGTGCAACACCGACCCAAGTGGCGGCGCTGCGGGTGGCGGAGCTGACGATGCGGCACGTGTTGGCCGCCGCGAAGGGCAGCTCCACGCAACTGCTGGCTCTGCTGGAGGCGGAGCAGGGCTCCAGCCCAGCCAGCAACCTCTGTGCGCGTCTGATGGAGTACGTTACCCGGGTCACGTTGGACACCACCACCACCCCAGCCCACGCCGCCGTCGCGCGGCTGCTGCTGACCCTCACCTCCAGTGCCCTGCACCACGACACCACCTTTGCCGAGGACAGCATTGACGTCTTCACGGAGATGATCATGTCGAGCCATTCGCTCACCTCCTTCCTTGGCGTCCTGCTCGACCGTACTGTGGCGTGGGGGGCGGGGGTGGTCATCGAGTCCCCGCCCATCTACGCGGAGGGCTGCGAGCCGGGCTTCAAGAACTTCCTTGGCGGCATGTTCGGTGGGGGCTCCAGCAGGGCCGCGGCAGCGCCGCACCCGTCGGCCGGCGCGGGCGGCAGCGACGGCGGAGCAGGAAGCAACGCGGAGAGTGAAGCCACCTACTTTAGCATTACGCGTGACGAGAAGAGCTCCGCAAAGAACGTGTACGCGAGCTGCCCCACCTCGGAGCGGACGCTGCGGCACTCGGCGTCGCTGCTGGCGGTGTTGGCGGCGCACCAGAAAGGCAACGGCCGCAACCCCGCGCAGGAGTACCTCACGTCCCTGAGCAACACGCGCTCCATGCCCTTCCCCGTCATCCTGCGTGCGCTGGGGAACAAGGTGCCCGCCTGCCCCGCCGCCTGCATGCTGCTCTACGTCTTTCTATTTGATCACCCCACCTTCCTGCACGACACGCTGCGCACCAACCAGAACGTGCTGCTGGGCGTCGTGGAGAAGATCCTGCATATCACCCAGATCGCCTGCGGGCTGGGCGGCGACGGGGGTGGTCCCGCGTCCTCCGCCGCGGCAAAGCGCGACAGCGCCGCCATTGTCGCCGTCCAGGAGGATCCGCTGCAGCTGGACAGCCTTGGCCGCATCGAGGCCGACCTCACCCAGTACGCATTCCCATTTATCAACTTTATGACGAGCACCCTCCTGCTCATCCTCTCGCAGGACCGCGTCGTGAATCAGCTGATGTGCGACACCCCGCTGGCCGCCACGTTTGAGCTGGACCGTCACCAGCGCGCCGGAACGCGGCTGCCTGTCGGCTCCATCGCCCTGCAGGTGCTGTGCACCGGTATCATCAAGGCGATCAACGAACGCAATGAACCCCTCGCTGGCGTCTTCGTGCCGTGCATGGCCAACATGGCCGCCTTTACGCACGGGCTGGACACGTACACTTCGCAGAGGGTGGTGGGCCTCCTGCTCATCATGCTGCGCAAGATCAAGTTCGTGGATGCGGCTTACCAAGTGCAGCTGCAGCACGGCACGGGAGCGGGGGCGGGGGGTGGCAACGCATCACCAGCGGACAGGGGTGCCGCTGCCAGGCCCCGCAGAGGAGGAGGAGTCAACCCGTACGCCACCGAGGATGCCAAGGGGCTGGTGGCGCTGGGCGACATGCTGATTCGTCAGCTCCGCATGATTGTGGAGGCGGTGGAGGGCATCCTGCGCGGCCGCGATAGGAACAACGAGGCCCTCATCTACGAGCTCCTCTACGAACGCGACAAGATCGTTGGCAGCAGCGGCGGCGAGGGGGAACAACCGGCGTCAGCAGCAGCGGCCACCCATCCGAGCAAAGGGAGCAATGCCGAGGACGACGCCTACACGGCGCAGGCACGCGAGGTGCTGAGGAACATCATTAGTATGATTGTGAGCTATGAGGCGGAGATAGCCAGCGCGGCGAGGGCGTCGAACCCGAGAGAAATCATTGCCGTCATCAAGCAGTGCAATCAAAGCGGAGGAGGGGCTGGCGGCGGCGGCGGCGGCGACGGCCAGAAGCCACAGCAACAGCAGCAGCAACAGCAGCCACACCAAGGCCCCGACGCTGACCCCGCCAACGGCGTTCGCGACGGCGAGGGAGGCGGAGGTGGTGCTGTGGCCGACCTTCTGTACTCTTACGAGGAGTCCCCCCACAGCTACAACTTCTTCGGGCCATTCGTGTGGGCGACTCTGTTGAGCGACGCGCGCTGGCCAGGCGGCGTGCTGTGGTGCCGAGGAGCCAGCGAGCTGGCCATCTTCTCGCCATAGCGGAGGGATGGCCGCTGCTGCTGTTACTGTACATAGATGTATCTCCTCCTTTTGGTCTGTTTCCCTCGTCTCCCTTCTCTCCGTCCTTAGACCTTGGGCGTGGCTTCCCATTCTTCTGCCTTCTCTCTCGCCACCCTCCACCCCCCTACTGTCTCCCCTCGCTTCTTGGACATTGTTCGTGCCTCCTGTTTCAACGATTGCCAGATGAGTGCGTGTCTGTTTCCCCTCCCCTCTGTGGTTGCTGTCATTTATCAAGGGCTCCCTCGCGCATGCTGCTGACTCATGGGACTCTGCCCTACTCCTCCCTACCTTTACCGTCCACTACGTCATGGATCGAAGGCGTGCGCGCTGAGAAAAGAATCAGAGAGGGGGTTAGGGGGCTGATGTGGAGGAATAGGCTGGCTGAGAAGAAGACAATGGAATGACAGAGGAGAGTGTCCACCTCGCGCTGCGGCCGTCATTATGGACTGTCCACCCCCCTCCCCCCCTCCCTCCCTCCCTCCTCCTGCCAAGAAGCCACACACACACTTTACAACAAGGAAGAGTGAGAAGAACGCAATGAAGCGCAGAGTGGCGCGTCCGCAGAGCACGCCGCTCTCCCTCTTCTTCTTCACACACCTCGCCACCGGGGCGAATGGAGCCGAGGTCGGCGATGCTGCGCAGGATGGGTCAGGGCTGCTCGCCTCCTTGCCAGGCACGCAGCCGCAGCACCACGTCGCGGCGCTGACGTCCGGCGCGGACGCAAGGGCCGAGGTAGACCGTGCGCTGTGGGAGCGCTTCACACCTGCCTCCTACAAGGAGCGAGCAGCGTCACTGCTCTCCGCGGAGCGTGCTGCGTCGTCGGCGCTGGAAGACGAGCTGGCGGCCGCCTGGGGCAGGGTGGAGGCTCTCCTTGCGCGAAACAAGGTGCGCCGCGCCACGTTGGACAGCGCCGCCCTGACCGATGCCGTTGCGCCGGTGTCAAGCATGCTCTTCTGGACTACCGAGGAGGTGGCCGAGCGCTTTGGCCTGGAGACCGACGTTGGGGAGGAAGGTGCGCCGGGACCGTCGACGGCACGCATCAAGCTGAACTACTCCGTTCTGGCAGCGCCACCGCTGGTGGACGACTCGGTCGCGTCCCCCACGGGCGAGGCACCACAGAGCTGCCGGGACGGCGCAGAGACGCAAGGCAACGAGGGGGACGAGGCGGGGAGGGGGGAGGACGGGGGCACGCTAACGAGCCTGGGCACCCACCACACACGCGCCTACACGATCGCGAGGGAGGACCTCCTTGATCCCTCCAAACGCCCGCACTGCCTGCGCCGGCTCTTCGCACCGACACTTCGCCGGAAGGATGAGCTGCCACGGCACACGACACTCCTCCTTCGAGAGGTCCAACGGGTGCAGTCGGAGAAGCTGCCGAAGCTTGAATCCCTTCTGGAGGAGATGAGCATCATGTTCAGCGTCCCCCTGCACGTCCCTTTCCGAGCAATTGCCAACGTGCTCACGCGCAATGTCTGCCAGCCCACCGGGATCGAAGCGCTGGAGCAGGACGCGGTGGAGCAACTCGCGCTGGGGGAGCAGCTGGCAGCCGAGCTGGACGCCTACGTGACGGCGCACACGGACAACCCCGACAAGCTGGCAATGCTGTCGCAGGAGGAGAAGCTCGCGCTGGCGGAGCACATGTGGCAACTCCTCTTTGCGGAGCTCGACGAGCACAAGGCACTGCACGCCGCCGGCCTTCGCAGCTACGAGGCCGTCACGCGTGTAGGCGAGGATGGCTACCATGAGCTTGTCAGCTCCGTCGACGCCTGCGACACGGCGTCTCGCGGGGACATGGTGCAGCTGATGCACGACGCCGAGTGCTGCAGCGACGCGGTGCGGCGCTCGCAGGCCCGCACGACGGGACTGGTGGACGAAATGGACAGAGCTTTCGAGAGGAACGCGGCCGAACTGCGAGCGGCGGTGGATGCCAAGACGCGTATGCTGGCCAAGTCCGAGGCGTCGCAGGAGAAGCTGGCTCGCAGGGTACGCGAGGCTGTGAAGGAGCTCTACTCGGAGCAGGTTCGATATGAGGAAGCAGCTGCGGAGCTGCTGCGGGACCGCCTGTCGCTGGCGCAGCTGGAGACGAGCTATGAGCAGCTGCGGCGCTCGTTCAGTGCGCGCAGGGAGCAGGCGCGGCGAGTGGAGCAGCACACCGCGAACCTGCAGGAGCTTCTGCGACTGGCTGAGGAGGCTCGAGGGGAACTCCTCGGTGCGTGCCGGCAACACGTCGAGCGCGTGCACCACGACGACTACTACAGGCGCTGTCGAGTGATGAGCAAAGTTCTGGGCAACACACGGGGCTGGTCCCGCTGTCTGCAAGACGTGGGGGCTCTGTACGAGGAGAGGTTCTCCGCGCTGGAGGGGAGGTCCAAGGCCTCCTGGCAGCTCAACTACCTCGTGGCAGGGGAGCGCGATTGGGCCGCTGGCAACCTCCTCGAGGTACGCCCCGAGGTCTCCGAGCTGCGCGCGTCCTGGGAAGCTCTGCAACCCCTGCTGGAGCCACTGGATCTGGCCGAGGCGGACCGGACACTTCAACTCGGCAGCGCAGGCGCAGCGGGGGATGAGCGGCGAGCGAGAATGGTGCTGCTCGACGGGCCCCACGCCGTGCAGCGCAAGGTGACGACCATGGCCCAGTACAAGGCACGACGCCAGCGTGTATCAGCGGAGGAAAGTGGTAGAGCGGACACGACGACTTCATCAGCCACCACGGCCGCCGCTGCTGTCCACACCACCCCTGCCGATGACGCTGCTGTCGTTGCCGCTGGAACGAGATGACTTTGGCGAGCAAACCGTTGGAACAATGTAAAGAATCCGTACGTGGCACATGTACATACCAGTGCTCGGGGCCGGAGACTGCCCCCTCTTCCAACTCACACAGAAACGGAGCAAGCAAGATGAAAGGAAAGAGGGCAAAGCGACAAGGAAAGCTGATGGGGGGTAGTGCAGTGGTGGATGGTTGACTCGGCGCCTTCCGGGGGACATCCACTGCTGCAACTACTCCCTCTTCCCTCCCTATCAACGATGCCCTTCGCGATATGGAGCGGCACATTCGGCGCATCACAAGACGACTTTCCACCAGACCTTCCCTCTCTCCTCCTCCTCCATTCAAGCCACTTCATTTCTCTCACCGCACGATGAAGCTGCCTGCTGCCCGGCACATATGCAACCACGTCCTGGTGCAGGAGCTGGCCATGCTGGCCGCCTTGACAGCCACGCTCACCAGCTCGCACGTTAACGGTCAGATGCAGGGCGACGCTGCTAAGCACAATCTGTACAAGGCCGCGGAGGCAGTTGCTCACTCCACCATGGCGATAGAGGAGGAACTCTCGTACAGCCCCACGAGGAAGCAACAGCAGCAACGGGGCCACGCGCGACTGGGCCCCGTGGCGCTCACGGCGATCCTGCGACGGCTGGCCCATCTGCGAAGAAACTGTCTGCGGCTGCCGCCTCGTCCGGAAGGAAGCGACGGAAGCCGTCTGCCAGTGATGTCGCCAGGCCGATTTGTGGCGCTCTACGCACCACACGCTGTGCTGCCACCTCTGCCCGCATTTGCGCACGATCCGGTAACCTTTGACGAAGCCGCGCATCACCTGAAGCTGCTGCAACGCCTGCTGGGCCCGCTCGGCCTCCAGGTCTCCCTGAACGGCCTGACACGCCTCGGCTGCCCTGTGGGGCCGGAAGCCGAGTTCATCCTCGCGCTCACGCCAGAAGCGGCGGAGGAGATTGCCGCCATGAAAGTGGATACGGCAGAGGATCGAGCACGCCGCCAAACACAGCAGCTGGCCGATGAGAAGGAGTGGCGGGCACGACGCCGGCGCGAGGCGCAACGAGTGCGGCGGCGCTGCGAACCACCAGACGCCTCGGCCGTGGAGCAAGCGCACGGGCAGGATGCACCGCAGCAGACGCCCCCCACAGCAGCGATGACAGCAGCCTCGCGCCACGCCGATGGCTTCGCGGTGGCGGTTCGGCCCGCTTCGCCGGCGGCGCTGCGTGGGCTGCGGACGGTGCGCTGCACCCACGCGGATGTTGTGGCCGTGGCGGACGTCCTGCCGGCGAGGGTTGTCCATCGCCACCGCAGAGCCGTGCAGGCCCTGCACAACGCTGGCTGTCTGCAGGCAAGTGCCACTACTTCATTCTCCTTCGCTGCTGCGGTGGTGGTAGACGGCGAGGACCGCGAGGCGGTTCAGAGGAGAGCGCGGGGTGCGGCGCAGGTGGTGCGGGGCAGCATGCGGTTCGACCCCGCCAACCCCTCCACCCCACCGCCCTTCCACGTGACCGACGCCCTGCAACTCCAGCGGCTGCGGCTGCATCGGGTGGCGCTCAGCATCGTGCCCACGGAGGTTTTCCTTGTCCGGCGCTTCTTCCAGACCGGCCCAGCGGCCTTCACCGCCCACGTGACCCTGCGCGCGCTGGAGAAGGGCTTCGAGCTGAACATGAACGGCATGTTTCTGCGCGTCGTGGGGCGGGGCACAAAGGCAGACAGGGCGGAGGATGATGCTGCGTCCCCTTCTTCTTGCGAGTACCATCGCGTGATACTTCACAGTGAGGTGGAGCTGTTCGCCCTCGTCGGCATGCCGTACGTCGACCCCATTGGCAGGGGCATCTACTGCCAGGACCACAACATTACCATGGCCGCTCCATAAAGCACGACAATGAGGAAGGGGAGGGGGGGGATGTGAACCATCTCCCCCCTTTCTCCATCCTCTCAAACAAGGGAGGCACCTCTCTCCCCCTCCCCCCTTTCACATCCTTTCACATCCCTTCACCCCAAAACACACCGGCCTTTCATCAGACCAGACCTCTGCTACCCTTCTCTCCTTTGTTTCGCACTACATCCCTTCTGCTCCGCTCAACAGACGATGACGAACGTGTTTGGATGGTCCTCACAGGCCCGAGGCAGCGGCTCAGCCCCACATGTATGTGTGTGTGTGTGCACACACTCTCATTCCACTCCGTGCGAAGACGCCCGTTCACCTACACGCTCCCCTCTCTCTCTTGTGCCCTTCCCCCTTTGTTCGTGTGTGCCGCATAGTAAGCTTGTTTTCGATAGATCAGCAAGATGGCCCCTTACCTCCGTAAGCTCCGCAAGCTGAAGCGCGCCGCGCCAAGCCCCGTCGAGGAGAACGTCGCCAAGACCCTCTTCGAGCTGGAGGCCACCCACTCCACCCTCAAGCGCCACCTGCCCCGCTTCCACATCAACGGCGTGCGCGTGCTGTCCAGCGAGAGCTACAAGAAGAACGCCATGATCGTCTTCTACCCGCTCCGCTTCCTGCTCCTCGTCCGCAAGGTGCAGCGCGCGCTGGTGACCGAGCTGGAGAAGCGCCACCCCGGCCACGTCGTGGTCATGGTGGCCCAGCGCAAGATCACCAAGCGTCCCACCGACGTCTACAAGCTGCAGAAGGTCCAGCGCTCCCGCACCAGCACCGCCGTGTTCGAGAACATCCTGAACGACCTCATCTACCCCCTGGACGTTGTTGGCCGCCGCTGGAAGTGCCGCGCGGACGGCAGCAAGATCATGAAGGTCTTCCTCGACGCCCGCAACCGCAAGCAGATCGAGAACCGCCTGCCCGTGATCGCCAACGTGTACCGCACGCTGACGCACCGCCCCGTGTGCTTTGGCTTCATGTGGAACGCCAAGCTCCAGCAGGTGTCCTCCCGGTAAGTGGCATGGCTCGGTCACACAGGCGCTGACGATATCACCACTTCTCTGCTCCTCGTGCTCCCTTCCCTTCCATCTCTCCCCCTCGCACAACACACGCACAGCATCTCTCCCTATCTCTCTGTCTGTCTCTGTCTGCGTGCGTGGGTCCCAGCGAGGAGAGGATGAACCTTCTTCTCCACGCGACATGCGGTGTGGGAGATGAGGGGGAGGGGGGGGGGGGTAGGAGGAGGCCAGGGATCCGGAAGCAACGCTTTTACCCATTGATTTCCCTTCTTTCTCACTTCACCCTTTTCTAACGTCTTATCAAAAAAAAACATAGAGAAACAGTGAGGACGTCCCTTCAGGGATCCTCATGGAAGGAATGGGTCGACCGGGCACGTGGATGGCGCGAGAGTCCGTCGGGGAAGGGGGGGGGGGGGAGGCTGTGACTCTGTCCTTTGGACGCGAATGATTGCCAGTTCGAGCGCGTTCGTTTGTCCCCTCTGCCCCTCTCGCTCTCGCTCTCTTCTTCCCCGTCAGGGATGGCGATTCCTGTCGTGGGCCCTGTGATATGACGTGTTACACGGCAATGTCTGATTGTGCACTACCCTTCCCCCTCTCTCCCTCTCTCTCTCATACTCCAATCTATTTCGCTCTACTCACCACAGAGCAGAGAAAGGTTCCTTCACCATGGCCCCCTACCTCCGTAAGCTCCGCAAGCTGAAGCGCGCCGCGCCAAGCCCCGTCGAGGAGAACGTCGCCAAGACCCTCTTCGAGCTGGAGGCCACCCACTCCACCCTCAAGCGCCACCTGCCCCGCTTCCACATCAACGGCGTGCGCGTGCTGTCCAGCGAGAGCTACAAGAAGAACGCCATGATCGTCTTCTACCCGCTCCGCTTCCTGCTCCTCGTCCGCAAGGTGCAGCGCGCGCTGGTGACCGAGCTGGAGAAGCGCCACCCCGGCCACGTCGTGGTCATGGTGGCCCAGCGCAAGATCACCAAGCGTCCCACCGACGTCTACAAGCTGCAGAAGGTCCAGCGCTCCCGCACCAGCACCGCCGTGTTCGAGAACATCCTGAACGACCTCATCTACCCCCTGGACGTTGTTGGCCGCCGCTGGAAGTGCCGCGCGGACGGCAGCAAGATCATGAAGGTCTTCCTCGACGCCCGCAACCGCAAGCAGATCGAGAACCGCCTGCCCGTGATCGCCAACGTGTACCGCACGCTGACGCACCGCCCCGTGTGCTTTGGCTTCATGTGGAACGCCAAGCTCCAGCAGGTGTCC